>PNEQ01110998.1:0-44389 GCA_003012365.1 Medauroidea extradentata
CCTCCAGTACCTGGTAGCATATGAGCGTGGCGAGTGTATGCACACATACTCCTGGACAATCCCTGCTCTCCGCTGTTGTCGTGATGGTGTCCAGCAAGCCTGCAACATAACCTCACACTCAGCCTCCAGTACCTGGTAGCATATGAGCGTGGCGAGTGTATGCACACATACTCCTGGACAATCCCTGCTCTCCGCTGTTTTCGTGATGGTGTCCAGCAAGCCTGCAACATAACCTCACACTCAGCCTCCAGTACCTGGTAGCATATGAGCGTGGTGTATGCACACATACTCCTGGACAATCCCTGCTCTCCGCTGTTGTCGTGATGGTGTCCAGCAAGCCTGCAACATAACCTCACACTCAGCCTCCAGCATAATTTATAACTAGGGAAAGGAATAATTCGCGAGTTCAATGACCGACGTCTTAGAATCCATTGTCCTATACATACTCGAGCCCGTCTATTCGTTCATTGTCTGTTGTCCCAGTGAGTAGCAGCTAATGGACCAATGGTCGGGGCTTGTGTAGCATAGGACAATGGATTCTAACACGTATGTCGTTGAACTCGCGAAGTATTCCGTTCCCTATTTATAACTCAACACTTAGAGATGATGGTTTATCTAGGAACAGGAAAATGTCAATGGCGAGCTTGCTGGAATAAACTCTCCTACACATACTCAAGCCGCGACCGTTTATCCGTTAGCTGCTACTCACTGGAACAACAGACAATAAACGAATAGGCATGAATTAGGTATGTATAGGATAATTTAGTCTATCATGCGGGTCACTGAATTCGCGATATTTTCCTGTCCCTAAGTATATCGCAAAATGTTTTGTGCCAACATAACCTTGAAAAGGCTGTAGTTTCTTGCAACATATATGACTCGCAGAGACGGTGGTTAGAGATGATTGTATATCGCGAAAATATTTTGTGCTAACATACCCTTGAAAAAACTGTAGTTTCGTGCAACAAGTATGATTGGGTGATGTACGTCCGAGGCATCATGTGTCACAATATCGGGGTTCTTAATGGCTCAGTCAAATAAGGCAATAACTCCCAGTACAAGTCAACGCCAGTAAGCTTCTGGTAAGCTAAACGTGCGTTGACACCCAGCAAACCGTCAAGTTTTCCCGCGATAAAACATCATCTCTAACAAGACTCTTTTTGGACCAGAAATCTTAAGCGGCTTTCACAATAGAGTCGTGTCGCTCAGCGACGAGCGTCGAGAACATTGCACAAGCGACTGTCGTTGGATTTGAAGCTCATCGTTGGCGATGGATACGACGAAAAAAAAGTTGTTTATTTTTTATCACGCGTGAAACTATTTTTCAGGTGATAACAAACTTAACAATAAATTTTATGCCATTAAAATTGTATTAAAATATCGGTTCTTGCGTAAATTAATGTAATGTTACAAGTTGCGGGCTAGGTATGTCTGGGGATGGAGGTCTTTGATAAAATAAAGAAAATAAAGCTAACCTAGTTTATTTACAACTGTATATACAAAAAAACATTCGCGATAAGTACAGACATGTAAAATTCGTGTTATTTTCTGACAGCTGACTAGACTCCAAGTGACTATAGGCTCGTTCGACGTCTCCCGCTGGCCGATATTGTCGTGACTTGCCGCGGAGAATACTTACACTGTAGAGAGGCCAATTTCTGTAAAGACGCAACACACGTAAATGACAACACATAAAAGTTCGTGGCCAATTAAATCGCAGATTATGCTCTGTTATGTGAAGTTTAGTTTGCAACGCGAATTTTGCATGTTTCTAGCAATAAGTCGCCAGCTTTGGTTATAGGTAGAGACATGCAAAATTCGCGTTATCATATGGTAGCAGACTAAACTTCACTTTCCTATACATAACAGAGCATAATCTGCAATTCAATTGGCCACTAACTTTTGTGTATTGTCATTTACGTGTGTTACGCCTTTACAGAGATTGGCCTCTCTACTGTGTAAGCAATCTCCGCGGCAAGTCACGACAATATCAGCCAGCGGGAGACGTCGAACGAGTCTATAGTCACCTGGAGTCTAGTCAGCTGTCAGAAAATAACGCGAAGTTTGCATGTCTCTAGTTATAGGTAAATATGTTGTTTTATTGCGGGAAAACTTGACTGTTTGATGTGTTTCAACATACGTTCAGCTTATCAGAAGATTACTGTCTTTGACTTGTACGGAGAGTTGTAACCCTATTTGACTGAGCCAATAAGAATCCCGTTATTGTAACATTTGATGCCTGTTATTGGTCTGCAGACAGCCATGTTATGTCAGACAGGCTGCAAGAAAGTACAATTTTTTCAAGGGCATGTTGACACAAATATTTTCACGATATACCATCATCTCTAGTTTTAGGATAGGAGCTATGAGCTTGCAGTACGAGTGGTCATAGAGGGGCGTAGCCCCGGGACAGAAGCAAGCGTCGTGGGAGCTGAGGCGTCGTCCTTGCACCGTGGGTAACGGCTCGTGACGTCACACTGATAACGGCGCTCTCCGCCTTGGTAGTGAGCATTCCAGTCTATGCGCGTCCTTCCGCCGTCCTCCTGATTCTCCCTCCCCTTACCAACCAGAAAGTCTTCCCCTCTCTCCTACATTCCCTTCCTCCCCTTCGCTCGAAGCGATATAAAGTTGTCACAGCACAGAATGTCTATAGGTAGGAGCCCCTGTTTTTGGTGAAAAGAATTCTGCGTCACTTTGTCGCATTGCCTCATGTGCACATCTGCTGCTCTGCTTCATGATCAGCGAGTGCTTGTTTTCAGCTGTTACGTGTCTTAACGTTTTACTGCAAATTGTAGATGTGTGGTATCGCAGTAACCTTATTCTCATTGGTACAGTCAAATGAGACACGACATTCCACGAAAACACTCTGCCAATCACAAAGAAGCAGAACTTCAGATGTGCACATGAGGCACTGAAACAAGTTGTTGCAGAAATCTTTTCGCGAAAATCAGGGGTCCCTATCTATAGGTCATCCGGGTTAAAGTGAGCACCAAAAATTTAACCTTTGGAAAATATCACCAGTCGTTCCTGCCTATAATTCAACATTAATTATATTTGCTTTACTGCTTGTATGATTGGCAGCGAAATTACGCACTATGGTTCCGTGTGCTTTCCCATTTAAATTCAACAATACAGAAACAAAATCAACCGAAATCGACAAAATCATATTTTATGTAATTAATAAACATTTTTAAATTAAACTGTATCGATTCGTACTGACTGCACAATTTATCTGACACGCGCAAACATTACGTGACGTGTCCAGCGAGGTTCGACATGTCCCGTCGTTGGCCGTTACCCACGGAATGATATGAACTGTATGAAAGTAGAACTTTAAGAGGTCTGTTTTCAGTGCTCACTTTATCCCGAACCAGCTGTACAAGAGGCGTTTAGACATGATTTAGAAAGTGTATACATACACTACAAGCCAAAAATGTTGGGAGGAGGTGTACATTTGCATTTTTAATCCGGTGCTATTTAAAGAACATCCGAACCGAAGCATTGAATATACCACTGTAATTAATTGTGAGGGAGTGGGAGATTTTGGCCAGCGCTCAACATCGAGGTCTATAGCGCTGGTGAGAGGTGACATGAGGTGAGTATGGAGCAGCGCCGGAATGAATGGGTGGGGAAAACGGGAGATCCCCGAGAAAATCCCCCGACCAACGGCATCGAGCCGCACGATTCCCACATGAGAAAATCCGGGGATCGACCACGCCGGGAATCGAACCCGGATCGCCTTGGTGGAAGGCGAATGGTCTGACCACTCGGCCACCGTGGCCCCCTATAGTCAATTGTAATAGCTGGAGTTAAATTATGTCTTAAAAGTGAACATCTTTGGGTTTAGTAAAACAATGGTAGAGATACCTTTGAAGCCTTCTATTTCCACATTTGTTGGATCTTGAAAGATTCTTTTGTTTTGATAAGCCATAAACTAAATTACACAAACGTTTTGTAAAATAACAACTATAAAAGTACTATTTAACGTTACATGAAATTACTGTCTATTTGTACGAAACAAGCGCAACTGTATTTGTAGCTGCCTCTGTTACACCACCCGTGCGCATGCGCGTGCACATGTGTTTATGAAAAGTAATCCGTTGAGTCTCTGTCGCCTCTCGTGTTGAACATTAATGCATTTGCGTGCAGTTAGAGTCGCTGGTTTTCCGTGAAAAGTATTTGGAACCAGCTTGTTTCTTACCTTAAAGATGTTCACGTGGCAAATATTGACACGACACAGTGTTCGTTTTATAGACTTTACTTGTGACTACATTCTTCAACTTGTAAACATTTTTAGTTATCACAGTTTTTCCATATCGGCATGTTAAAGAAAGTCAGAATTTGCAAGTTACGGGAACATAGTAATAAGAAAATCCAAGGGACTGACCCGAATGAAATAATTTACACTGAAGTGAGATATTATGGACAATATGCTAAAATACTTAAAAACATACAAGAAAGTCCTTTCGAATTTTTAAAAATTGCCAGAAATTAAGTAAATTGTCATTATTTTCATATTTTTTTAAAGTATAAAGGAATCTCATGGTGTGTTTTTAAATCTTTGATGCTAATAATTTCTGATTTCAATGTATATTATTTTATTCTAGTAAAACACTGGTTATTCTTATTCCTATGTTTCCGTAACTTGCAAAATTCGACTTTGTCATGTCACTATGGGAAAACTATGATAGTTAAAAATATTTTACAAGTGGATAATGTAGACACAAGTAACGTCTGTAAAACGAACACTATGCCATGCAAATATATAATTATGAATTTTGCCACTTAAGGGCGCCATCTACCCGCGCGTGAGAGGCTCAAAAGTGACGGAGCAGTAAGGTCGACCTTGAAGCGCGCATCAAATGCCGCGTCGCCTCAACGAGCCAAGCGCTGAACTAACGTGCAAGCTTCCCGCCGAACTGTTTTTACTATGCGACACTAAGCGGTGACCGTATAATTTTATTATTGCTAGAAAATCTGCAACTAAGTTGAGTGCAGGTCGCAACCTGAGTTTCACATACATCCGGTAAGTACATTTTGAAGTACGGAAGTCTGAAAAGGCCGTTTTTAGCGATGTTGGAGGACTTAGAATCAGTGTTTTTAATGAGCGTGGCGTCTTAACAATGAGGTTTCGACCTTGTCTGAAGTTTGTTTTCTTTTCATACGTTGGCACAATGGGCACACGTGGAATAGTTTCGTAGATAAAACCTGTTCACGAACACACTGCAACGCATTTGGAGCGTGGGGTAGGCGGCCCCCTTAAGAGGAGTCCTCAACTAGCGCATGGACGACGTTGCAACGAGTCACGCGTATTCTTTTTTACGAGAAACATCTTAACTTATTCATATTATGTTTATCTACGAAAACAACACACACCTGCAACTATGCTTCTATGTTTTCAAAAATTCAGCACGCTTGTTAGAAACATGATTTTTGGGCCTCTCAAAATGGCCAAAACGGTTTTTTTCAGACTGCTGTAACTCCGAAAATATTACCTGAATTCGTAAAGCGTGAAGCGAGAGGCAATTGTTTGTCTTTATTTAATACTATTCAAAAATACATTGTTGTGGTCACAGCTTAAAGTCCTGTAGGAAAAAAGACTAGAAGGAAAACCTTGGACGGCAGTTTGGCGCGCTGAATAGAGGCGATATGCTTCTCGTCTAGCGTAGGACACTGGCTCTTATCTCTACGATGTTCCCACGCGTCAAAGGTGGAAATTCAACACAGGCGAAGACTCCTCATATGTATGCGTATACAGCCTCCATTGCCGGCGGGGTCGTTACGAAGGTTCACGTGTAGGAAAACGTGGTAGAAGTTGTCCCTAGATGACTGGGTAGTTTTCTCGGCGTTCTCCTGTTTCTCCCTCGCTTGCATTCAACATCTCCTCCGTACTGACCTCATGCCACCTCCCACCAACACTCAAGACCCCGCTGTTAAGTCCTTGTCTTCCTTGCAGTCCGAGTGTAAATACAGTCAACTACCGACTATCCGCACTAATAGAAGGGGACGATGCCTCGGATATTCCAAAATCGTGGATGATCCACTTTCACCTTTTCTTAGATCTCAGTAGAATGATAAAAGATAAAATTCATTCATGGAATATAAGGAAGCAATTTATTGCAGTAGACTATCATTTATTCGCATAAGTGATTAGAGCGGTATGCGCATACAATTTAAAAACACAAAAAAAAAAATGACGGATATCTTATTTATTCAAAATAAAAATCTCGTTAGTTCGTTCATGCTTGTAGCTAATTGTTTCGCCTGCTGGAAAAGACTTAAATCTTCTTCAAGCCTTTCAAAATACGGGCGTGCGGATAACACGTTGATTAACAATTATGCGAATAAACACAGTGTGTTTTTATAAATAACCACAAAAGATTTTCATATTTTTTTCAACTATTTAAATTGAAATATTTTGCGCAGATAATCCGCAAATCGGATAATCCGCACACGGATAATCGGGAGTCTACTGTATTGAATCAATGTTAAAATATTAACTACTCAAAATTGATATTTTCAAGAAAACTACTTCAAGCGAGAAGTATTCTACATTAATACAACCCCAATTTTGTGTCGAAAATATATTTCTGCTCTTATTATAATTGGTGCAGACAAATGAGAGACGTGTATGAACAAACATACGATGCCAATAACCACGAAGCAGAGCTGCAGATGCGAACGTGAGGCAATAGTGTAAAAATCTGTTTGCTACAAAATCGTGGCTCAATACATGAAATTTCGGGAAAATTTAAAATCTGCCCATTTTGTACATTGGATACATAATAATTAAAATACAGACTAGTAATTTTCAATTCACAAAATACACCATGAGCGAACAATTATTCGTGAGAGGTGCAGAGTAATAACTGGCAAGTTGAAGCGTCCAGTCGTCTAGTACATGTATGGACAGAGCAACGTCTGGCTAGCCGGGTTGACCGAACGTCTAGCTCCTGGAGGAACAGGGTCATCATGCAAGGCAGGTTCCCAGTACGCCGAGGTCAAGGGCAGTCCTGGGCTTCGAGGTCAGCCTCTCGCAGAGCGACTTCATTCACAACTCGCGCTAGAGAAATCCGCCTGCATGGTCGAGACGTTAAATATTTATCTGAGGCTGTTTAACTTGTGTAAAAAAAAAAAAATAATAATAAAACTTATTTCACAAGAGACAATGAGATTCACACAGAAATTAACAGATTTTTTTTTATAAGAAACGACGCTTAAACTTTTGAACAATGTCAAGATGAAATATGGTAATGTCCCATGACGTGAACGGTGGAAAACTTATATGTATTGCCCCTTAAGGCGGCCGCCTGCCTGGCATGTAAACATCGTTGCAGCGTGCTAGCAGGACCTTTTTTTAAGAAACTTCTAAACCTGTTTCTAATTTGTGCATTTATGAAAAGAACAAACACTTCAAACGATATCGGAAAGGTAGTTTCAGAACATCACGTTACTAACAAAGATCGTTTCGGAGCACCTCAAAATGTTTAAAAACGGATTTTTTTTTTTCAATCTATTATATCTAAACAACTACTGAAGGGATTCGTGTGAAACTACGATAGAAAGGTGCATTGGACTTTACTTATAACTTTCCACATTAAAACAATGGGGTCACTGTACGCCGTTTCATTGTATTGCGGTAGATGTGATACCGCGCCAGATGAGCCGGTCAACATCGCCCTTGGCGCCGTGCCTCACTCACACTAACACACGGTGCACAGGTCGGTTAAACGAGATGCTGCATCACGTTGCCGTCCGGCACGAGTAACCCAGCAAGACGCGCGCCTGTTTATCTTCTGTATACATGGATGTTCTGCGGTCATACAATGTGGAGTGGAGACAGCGTTGCCAAATACCCAAGAGAAAATTACCTCAAAAGTGTTAAACCATTTCAATTTTTTTACTCTCGCATTCCGTATCCAAATTTAAAATTTCAAGTTGCTAAAAATAAACATATTAAAAGATTTATTATAAGAAAATCGCAGGAGAATCTCATTTAATTGTTATCGACGCGCTCATTAGTTGCACAGCACGACAGAGTTTCAAATATAAAATAGTTTTGATGAAATGCCAACGGAAACTATTATCTTAATGCGTACTCATTCCGAAACGGCGCATTGAACTGCAAACATTTTATTCCACTGTCGCTGCGAAGGTAACAGAACAACCACAACGTTCGGAAAAATGCAAACGATTGCAAAAAAGAAGCAGGAACTCAGCACCAGCACCCTAAGACTACAGAGTTGCCAACAGTGTTCTCTAAAAATAATTACGTGTGTCCTTAGAGTCGCTATAGTACTGTTTTTCCCTCAGTTGTGGGAAATTTCTCTCAATCTGACAACACTGATGTGGAGCTGTTGTGATCGGCAGTAAACAGACGTGAGTCGCGTCGCGTTTGAAGCGCGATAAGAATGTGAGATAAACGAGCGTATCACAAAGTCAGATAACTTTGCCCAGGAGCTATGTGACTTTGCACACATATACATTTTTTTAAAAGAAAGTTTGTAGCCTCTTAAATTGATGAAGTAATATTTCACAATTATAGTAACAGATAGGAAAAATGTATTGTTGCGTGCCATGTACCTGGAGGCCGGTGGTCGGCAGCTGTTTCATAACACTTTGTGGACTGGCCCCTGATTCACGGGCCGGGCGGCTACGCGATGGAAGTCTCGCCAAAGCTGCGTCATAGATACCTGTCCCAACTGCCTCTTAACCCTACGAGGCCGGCCTACGTGACTCAATTCATGTCCGAAACATGATGAAATATCTATTTTTAGACCCCTACTGTTTTGACGAGTATATAAGCGCCGAATCGACAACTATGGGGACAGTTCGCTATTGGTCGTGCTAGAGGAAGGTGCTATGTTTGTGGAGATAGATTGGTGAAGACATCTTGGTGACGTCAGAGTCTACTGTGAGGCGGCAGGCGGCTACCTTCGGAGCAGTGTTTGGCGAACCAAGATGACTGCTGCGGCGGGCTGACAGGTGAAGAGGAGGTGCACGATGGGAGTCGAACCGAAGACCTCAAGAGCGAAGACAGCGGTGCACTCGGGGTGCTGCGCAGCACGCGATTCATCACCACAGCGGACTATTAAGGTTGTACACTGTCACTATTTGAGAGACTGTTGATTGGATATATGACTGATTTTTTTTTTTTTTGTGAATTGTAGTCTTTGATTAATGATAAATATTCTTGTGCTTTAATTGTCAAAGTTAATTAACGTGTCTGTGACACAGGAGTAATTGTGTGCATAACTAATTGTGTTCTGAGAGTTATAGTTGATTACTGTTTGGTATATTACGTAGCTTTGTGAGCTATTAAATCCAGTACTTAATTTTACTCTTTTATTTCTAATTATAAGACCTCTATCCCAAAAGAACTCATGGGAATTGCCCACATATAAAGTTTTTGCTCTAAACATGTAACAGTATTTTACGCGAATAGAATTTTGAACCACTTTGTTTGGTAATCAAATTGTGTATTCTAGTACTAGCTATGGACTGCTCTCTGCGCAGATTACATTTACCGCAACTCGCAGTGAGAGCATTTGGATCTTCGTATCCCATTTACAAGTCGCACTCGCCAATCACTGGTATTGTAAACAAAGAGAAAATATTTGCAAGAGTCAAAATTCCAGGAGATTAAATTGTTGCCACTTTGTAGGCAGCCATTCAGTTTTTTTCTGGCAGTAATGTACCAAAAGAATTGCTTGAACTGTTGCATAGTGGAATAGGCCTCCTAATGTAACATAAAATAAAACGAACAAACAAAAACTTAACCTAACTAACCTAACACCATCTAACGAAATGTGAACTAAGCAAAGCTAAACTCACCTAACAAAACATAACCTAAATCCACCCTTACATCTCCTAACCTAAGATAACACAACCTAACTCAATCTAACTTAACATAACCCAACCTAAGATTATATTACTTAACTTAACAAAACCCTTTCCAATCTAGCGTAACCTAACTGAACCCATAAAAACCCATCCCAACCCAAAACAACTCATTACAACCCAACGCTAACCCAATCAGACATTATACAATCGTACCTAACCTGAAATAATCTATGCTAAACAAACCTATCCTTATCTAATCTAAGCTAACCGAACCTTACCTAAACTAACCCAACTAAGTTTTAACTAACTTAACCAACCTAACCATACCTAACCAAACCTAACCTATCCTAACCTAAACAAAACCTAACCGTACCTAATCTATCCTTATCTAAATCTAAAATACACTAACAAGCAATAAGGTGCACTGACCTGCGCTAAGTTTCAATACCTTGCAATAAGTATCACTAATTTGATGTAACTTGCACTAAGTTGATCTAAGTTTCATTAGGCTGCACTAAGTTGCATCTACTTGCACTGAGTTGCATTGAGTTGTTCTGAGGTGTCCTGTGTTGATATAAGTAACAATAGCATGCTCTAAGTTATATTTACTGAACTATTTCTTGCCAAAGCTTACGACCTAAGCTAAACCGACCTAAAATAACCTAACCGCAGTTATCATATTAAATAATCTAACCTGGAATAGCCAAACCACCCAAACTGAACTAACAAAAATCAACCAAACATTACCTAACCAGACTAAATCTAACATAATCAAACATAACCTATCCAAACATAACCTAAACTAAACGAATACTAATCTAACCTTACCTAAGCTAATATACATAAGGCCCGGTAATTTTCGCGAAAAGAATTTTGCAGCACTTTGTTTCAGTGCCTTACCTGCGCACCTCCATCTCTGCTTTGTGATCAGTGATTGGATGCCGTAAGACCCAGCGTGTGGAGGTTAAACCCGCAAATCACAGACGTGTTGTGTCACAGTTATCCGTGTACTGATTGGCTCAGTCAAATGAATAACGACTCTGCACAAAAACACTCTGTCAATAGCCATGAAGTTGAGCTGCAGGTGTGCACGTAAGGCACTGAAACAAAGTGGGGCCAAAATCTTTTCGTGAAAACTACCGGGCCCTAAATATACCATAATATAACACCCTTACATAACCCAAACAAATCATCCTAGCATAATCAAACTAAACCAATCTAACCTAAGCAAAACCAACCAAACATTACCTAACCTTCCTTACCTAAGTTAATTTAACATAATCTATCATAACCTAAACTGACATAACCCAAACAAACCAACCTAGCCTAACTTAATCCAACATAATGTAATGTAACCAAACCCAACATTTTGTAACCTAACTCAAGGCCGAGCTAGAATCGCCGTAAGAAATAACCGTAAAAATTGAACAAATACATTTGAGAGATGCATGCTGCAACACACCGTACCGCTACTTAACCGCCGTAATATTGTAACAGGGATAGAAACCTGTCTACTTCTTACGGTGCGGTTACGGTTATTTTTATACGGCTACTTTACTGTCAATGTAGCACGGGCTTTACTCTTACCGAACCTAACCTATCCTTCCTTACTCTTGATACCCAAATCTGGCTTAGTTTCACTGACCTGCACTAAGTTACATTAACCTGCACTAACTTGCACTAAGTCGCACCTACTTGCTCTGAGTTGCACTGAGAATTGAGTAGCCCTAAGCTGATATACGTTGCAATTACATGATCTAAGTTAAAATGACTTGCCACGACATGCCACAGCTTACAAACTAACATAAAACTTACAAAACCGAGCTTAACATAATGTAACCTAACCCAGCCAAAACCAACCTTACCTAACCTGACCTAACCAATGTGACCTAACCTAACCCAAACCAACCCTACCAGTCCTAACCAACCTAACTTATTATATCCTACCCAAACCAAACCTATCCTATCGTAACCTATGCAAACCTAACCTAATTTATCGTAAGTTAATCTAAACTAATTTACTCTTGTCTAACATAACCAAAACTAATATATCCTTATTCTTACCTACTCTAACCTGCACTAAGTTTAACTGACCTGCACTAAGTTGCACTAAGTTACACTAACTTGCACTAAGTTACACAAAGTTGCACTAACTTGCACTAAGTCACACGAACTTGCACTAAGTCACACTAAGTTGCACTAAGTTACACCAACTTACACTGAGCTGCACTGAGTTACACTAACTTGCACTTACTTACTCTAAGTTGCCCTGAGCTGATATAAGTTACAATGTTATGCTCTAAGTTACGATGTCTTGCCACGAATTGCCACAATTACCATCTAACCCAACCTCACCTAACCTAACAAATGTGACCTAACCTAATCCAAACCATCTCAAGCAGTTCTAACGAACCTAACATAATATAACCTACCAAAACCAAACCTACCCTAACCTAACATATGTCATTTATAACTAACCTAACCTATCATTACCCAAATTTAACATACCATTATTTGTACTAAGTTTCACTAATTTACACTAAGTTGTTCTAGGTCACACTAATTTGTATTATATTTCTCTAGGTTGCACTAAGTTTACCTAAGTTGTACCAAGGTTCACTAAGTTGCATTTTGTTGCACTGAGCTTCTCTAAGTTGCCATAAGCTGCAATGAAATTCTCTAAGTTACAATTGCTTGCCATGGCTTACCACGACTTTTCATGACTTTCCATGACTTGCAATGTGTTGCTACAACTTTTTATGACTGACCATGATTGTTATGACTGGCCACGTCTTGTTACGACTCGGCACGACTTGTTACGACTTGTCACGATGAGTTATGACTTGACACGACTAATTTATGACTTGCAACGACTTGTTATGATTTGCCATGACTTATTATGACAAGCTACCACCTATCACTTGGAACAACAGGCCATGTCTTGTTACGAGTTATCAGAATTAGTTATTATTTGTGATGACTTGCTATAATTTGTCACGACTTTACATGATTTGTCATGATTGGCCATTATTTGCATTGAATTACATGATTTACCTTGACATGCTGTGACTTTCCATGACTTGCCGTGACTTAAACAAGCCTCACTAACATTAACCAGCCTAACTTCAACCTACTCTAGCCTAAATTGAACTTACACAAAATTACCTTACACTAGCTTCCAAACTCTAATAAAATTTAATGTTTTCTAACCTAATATTTTCTAACCAACTGTACTATAAGCTAACGCAACCTAACTTACACAAGGAAACTTTCACCTAACCTAACCCTAATATAACAATCCAATACCTAACTAATCCTATTATAACTACCTACATAACCTAACCCTAATGTAATCTAAACATATGCAGCGCTACAGCGTTTATATTGACAGCGTATATTTGTGTAGAGGTGTCATTTATTTGACTGTACACAAGGTAACTGCGATACCACACGTCTTTGAATAGCCGGTAAAACCACAACATACCAATAATATGGTCGGTTCCCGGATTTTCGCAAGTGGAAATTGTACCGGACGATGCCGTCGGTCGGCGGGTTTTCTCGGGGATCTCCCGCTCCTTCATTCCGGCACTGCTCCATACTCATACGTCACGCCTCACCAGTGCTGAACACCTAGATGTAGGATGCTGACCACAATATCTTTACTTCACTTGCTTTGACTCCGCAATACCTTCTACCAGGTCAGCGACAACTGTGGGGCTCTCTGAGCGGCGTCATGTCTAAGATAGCTGGGAAGGAAGTGGTCTACCTACTGTCAACATTGTTGGGATTGTTCGCAGTAGTCAAGCCATGTCAGTGCGTCACTTTCCCTCACGACACGCAGAGTGCGCACGTTGACAAGCTGTGACTCCCTCCTTGTCCTCACTTTCACCCTGGACCACATCCTGTCATGTGTCACACTGCCGCGTCACCACGCTTACAACAACCTTGTCCGCTTACGTATGCAGAGCTAACATTTTTGCACTTTCTTCTTTTAAGGCTCGGTTTCAGTCGCCATATTGAATTCTATTATTTTTCGCTTTTTCGGTATTCTGAGAAGAAAAACGTTAAATCGACGATTATACCGCAAATTCTATTCACCTTGAACTACAATACAAGCATGGCAATAGAGCTAGTAATCTATAGTTAGGTCACAATTTGTCGGGCAAATTATGAATATAAAAAAATTTTCCACACACATTGCGACAAAATTATAAGTTAACAGCTAAATAGAAAGGTCTGTACTGTAGCGAAATGTAAATAGAAGTTGAGGTATAATCGCGTTTTTAACATTTTTCTTCTTAGAATTCCAAAAAAGCGAAAAATAATAAAATTCAATATGCGACTGAAACCGAGCCTTAAGGAGGATCAGTACACGCCATTTTGGAATAACGGAACTTCTGCATTTAATTTGGTCTACAAATATTACATAATGTTTAAAACTTCGACAAGGCAGTGTGAGTGAGTGAGAGATTTTGGTCTGCGCTTAACATCGAGGTCTTCATCGCTGGTGAGGGATGACATGAGGTGAGTATGGAGCGGCGCCGGAATGAAGGGGTGGGGAAAATGGGATATCCCCGAGAAAACCCACCGACCAGTGGCATCGTCCGGAACGATACCCACATGCAAAAATCCGGATCGCCTTGGCGGGAGGCGAGAGGTCTGACCCTTCGTCCACGGCCCCCGAGGGAATAGTTTTTACATAGTATACAGTTGGCATTGCTTCACTGCTATTGCTCATACTATACTGTGACCATCCACGCAAAAAAAAAAAAAACTTTCTTCCTCCAAAAGATTGCTAGTCAAAAACTGAGTAAAGCGGTGAAGGTGTAACAATTTACCATGTCAGACGCGATTTTTGATAAATATCATTGTATGGAACGTACAGTAAAGATTGAAGAATTCGAAAATGGCAGGTACCTATTCCCTTAAGGTGCCTGGGAGAACGTATTTTGTGCCTTGAAAGCCTAGAAGGGCGGAAGCGGTAACTTCGACCCAGTATAGTATGCATATCATGCCTCACTTCAGCCTCTAGGAGTCTAGGCACGTCACTGAACTGGTATGCAGTCTTCTCCCAGACAACTAGCCGTTATTAGACATAGTCAACGGTGACCCTATAATTTTATGACGTAATATTAAATATTAAGGCGTATTGTACCCACCTGTACCTTTTAAAAGATTCTACGCTAAGATAGTCACACTTAAAAAATTACTACGAACAAAACATTTTCGGCAGCGTAAAAACAAAGTTTAGAGTTGAATGGAGGACTTTAAATGGGTATATATGTGTGTAACATCCGTTGTCTGCTAGCCCTAAGAAGACGTAACTTAACACAAGCTGAAATAATTTCCGAATGATCTTGTAACGGTCCAAGCCCAGCCTAGCGTTCGGTGGCATGTGTAGGCGGCAACTGTAATTTGTTTCCTAATGTGTGATGTTAGCCTAGCGTCAAACGTGTATCAACGCTGATTGCACCAAAAAAATATTTGAATTTTGGGTTTCAGTTGACTACACGCCCCCAACTTCCTCCTGCGTCTTAGACTAGTCTCCTCAGAATCCGACAGACTAAATACGCTGTGGACTCTACTAACAGCGTCTCACTATTGGCTGCTCATTTTTCGTCTGCTTATTCTCTTTTCCCATTCCCCAGTGACCATTAGTTTAGATTAGTTTAAATTAGGTTACAATGATTGGTTTAATATATAATAGAATTATTTGCTCTGTTTAAAGGTCGGTTTTGTTAGGTCATGAAAGTACGATAACAACATTTACGCAATGCTTCGCGACTCGCGCATGCGCAGAACGGTGGGTGCGCAGCTCAAACCAACCAATAACACGATTGTCTCATCTATTACTTTCATACTCTTTGGAGAGTCCACAACCTCTTGTCTATACACCAGTTGCGTTGTTTGTATTGGTCACGGTCGTAGAAGTACAGATCTGGACACTTGCCTATCCACCAATGTTGCTTGACCCCTTGTTGTTTAGCAGCAGTTCGCCAAGTTACCGAGAGTGTTGTGCGTCTTTGGCGCTGCAATCAGGGCGGTCGGACTCAAACTCCGCCCCCTTTTTTCCAGTGTTTACATTATAAAGTAAATACAGATTGCTGGAGCCATGCTTTAGGATTGTGAGCGAAGGAAGTATATCATAATTTGATTTTAAAAATATGTCGTGATAAGTTGCTTATCTTTGTGGGAGGGAAGTGGGTGGAGTTTGAGCTCGACCTCACGCACAACATTCTCGGTAACTTGGTGAACTGCAGTAAAACAACAAGGGGGTCAAGTTTCCAGGCGAGTGTCCAGACCTGTTCTATTACGGCCGTGGTAATGGTGGAAGGTTGATTACCCCCTGGGGTAATATTTTGGCAAGTGATAAATCCCAGAATTTTTTCACTTTTTTATTTTTCGATTGAATTAATCGAATGTGTGTTTAAAAAAAGCCATCGTTAATCACAGAAGTTCTTAATGTTTAACCTAACCTAGAATGTATCAGCGAAACTGGCTATACATCTAGGTATTCGCCTGAACGGAGATGTGTGATGGCGAGGTTAAACGTCTACACGTGCATTCAAGTCTCCAGCCCAAATTCTTGTTTACACCTCAAGGGT
The DNA here is from genome assembly GCA_003012365.1 of Medauroidea extradentata. NCBI lineage: Eukaryota > Metazoa > Arthropoda > Insecta > Phasmatodea > Phasmatidae > Medauroidea > Medauroidea extradentata. The sequence continues at coordinate 16,449 of PNEQ01110998.1, forward strand.
AGCTACTCGTTAACTGGGGGACCCTGTATTGGGTCGGCGGGGTTGGGACGCTATCTAGTCTTCCTTTAAACAGCCTGAAAACGCGTAAATACGTTCAAGCAAAAATGTTGTCGGTTCAATAAGTCCGAAGACTTTTATACGATTGTTTCTCTCGAAGTGTAGCGTTGTTGTACTGTTTCGAAATGCAGAAAAATTATATGTTTCTACTTTTATGTTGGAAAGCTTGTTGAAACATTTTTTCAGACAGGTGCTATAAGGATAACGCCCAAAATATTTAAATAATTGTTAAGGTATTACAAGTACATATTACAACAAAACTAATAAAAATGTTAATGGACATAAACTATCATGTAATACAAAATCAATGGCTGCGACTTGTCTTGTTTTAGAAAAATTTGTTGTCACTTTTACAAAATGCTTCCTTGTAATGTGCTTGTCAAATACTCTTTACTGGTACTACGAATAACTTGTGTAAATTTGACAGAAAATTGGTTGTAAATACACCAAAAACCGTAATTTATTTTGTAAAAGTACAAACAAGTTAGAGCGAAGGTTCAAACGGACTGTTTTATGCGGTTAAATTGTTGGTGTTTTTTCTTACGTTACCGTTACTACGATTGTAATAACATGTGTTTTTCTCATATTGTACAAATAAAATATTGTTACCCCTCATCTACTCCATATTAACTCAGGTTTGATGAACAAAAAAAATAAGTAAAATGGTATTATGGCAACAGGAGTAACAGAAGAAAGAGATAAACCATGAGATATTCCTAGGCAGGAGTTGGCAGGTGCGGTTGTATAGGTATATTTAATCTGAAAAATAAATTCAAGAGAAACATTACGCTATACCCTGCCAGTTAGCCATAATTGAAGACCTGGGTGGACTAACGACTTAAGTCAGAAAATGGCGTTTTGAGATAATCAAGTTTAAAGTTTTTGAAGCCGTACTTAATTAATGTAGTCATTACATAATGGTCTCTAGCTCCGTGTATTATTGTCTGAGAGAAACCATTTGTTTATAGTATATAAAACAAGGTTTGCCATATATGAATTTACAATGGGTGGACTAATGACTTAAGCCGGCTTATGTCGTTAGTCCACCCAGGTCCTCAATTACAACAGTATCATCTAAAAATTTCGTTCCATAATGCAGGCTGCGACCATTTGAGCCGCTTGTTCGTCTATAAATAGCAAATCAACGAGACATTAACGGTTCAGCCTTACATGCCTTATATTATCTTGCTGCAATCACGGAGTTTAAGAGGAGAATCATTGTCATATAATTTATTTCTCAATAAATAAATTTTAAAAATAATTATTTTTCACCAACAGTATGGTGAGTGAAATTCCTGTAATCAGCAATGGTTCAAAACGCATTTGCCTATAATGGTTTCAGAAAACTATGAAAAATAGAAATGTAGCTGACCGGGAAACAAATTAAGTTGCATTGGGCTGTTCGCATAATTTAAGCAAATTTTATCTTTTTTTTTTTTTTTTTTTTTTTTAGGTGCTGCCATTTTGTGTGTTGTACATGTTCATGTCGACACGTTTGGTTCTAAATTAGATCTGAGCTGTAACGTTTACCGTATGTACAGCAAATATTGCCTCGTATTAAGCTGCGCTAATTCGCCCTGTTATGGGCACTAATGAATGGAAAAAAGGAAAAGTGTTGAACAACACAAGGTACTCGGTTGAGTGGTCGCTGTGGTTGCTTGCTTGAGGTGACGTCATCTGACACCGAATTTGTAAATGGAAATATACTCATAAATAGAGGTACGTCAATTTCGCAAATACATTCCAGGTCAAGTTGAACGCCAGTACTTCATAATCACGGGTGCGATTAGCTGGCGGCTGTCACGAAACGCATTTGACTACTGCAAGCCAGTAGTAAATAAGTAAATGATTCATAGATCTATCGCTTGTAATGTTGTAAGCCAATTATTAGGCCTCGGCAGTTTTCGCGAAAAGAGTTTTGCCCCACTTAGTTTCAGTGCCTTACGTGCACGCCTGCATCTCAACTTCGTGATTATTGCCTGAGTGTTTTTGTGCAGAGTTGTTATTCATTTGACTGTGCCAATCAGTACACGGATAACTGTGACACAACACGTCAGTGATTTGCGGGTTTAGCCTCCAGACGTTGTATGTTAAGGCATCCAATCACTGACCACAAAGCAGAGATGCAGGTGCGCACGTAAGACACTGAAACAAAGTGCTGCAAAAATCTTTTCGCGAAAACTACCGGACCCTACCAATGTATAATCGACTGTATCCAGAGCGAGTACAGGACTGAGCAATCTAGGCTACTGCCAGATGAATCCGCGAAATTGACGTACCTCTACTCATGAAGCATTGTAAGTAGTTTACAAGTTCGCGCACACTATTACAAGTATTGCTGCATAACACGTGCCGCATATTACATCACAACCTAAGAGGGATAGTGTGAAAATAATCTAGAACCTATATGTATTGTTGATTTTACCTTAGAGTTATTGTCTTTACTGAAACTAAGTTTTGTTACAAAATTCTTCATTTGAGTTTCAAAACAGCGTAATAGTTAGGTTACTCACTACTTCCGCTAGAAAAGTCATCTCAAATTTGTTTTCATATTGTTAAAGTCATTACTAGCACCCGGCTCCTTATGTTCCATAAAACACGTTAGTTTCAATCCTTTCCTCTCTTTTTGAAGATTCCGTAAAAATTATGTTCAAACATACTAGATTTTAAAAAAAATCAATGCATACTACGCAAACTTACAATGTGTTAATAGTTTAGAAATGCGATGTCTCACAAATTTGAAAGTAATGTATACAAGATCCGCCGAGGCCCTATGTCGTTCAAAATGGAGGGCATTTGTGGGGGGGGGGGGGAGGAGAGAAAAAGGAAATATTCCACGAGATTCATAGACATTCCAGTCAGGAAGAGGTGTGAGATATTGTAGGTGTGATGGTGCAGTCATCAGCTATCTTACCTAACCAGTTAGTGACTCAGCAGTTTGATCTTCCAACCCCGCCTTCCCTCCTTTCCTCACTCTCTCTCCCTTCTCTCTCTGCTAACACATTTCAGGGAGAGCTCGTTGCATGCATATACCACATGTGTCCAGAATGTTGACGTAAATGTTCGCAATGATTGTGGATATTTAGTGTGCACAACAACATTACAATTCGATCTCCATAGAGTTGATAAATTATCGAAATTTTATTGGCTTCGCCTTATTGTTTTAAAGGGTAATATTAAATCTACAAATTTGCTTTGACATTAAAAGGGTCAGCAAAAACCTATATTTTCGAAATAATTGGGTGCTTTGAAGACACGTGGAGAAGCTGAAGTGGAACATACACACGTGTGATGTTCTTTGAAAGATATTACTGAGCACTCAAGTACACGTTGAACAGTTTTCCAATGAGATTCTATCTGCACACCACTCAGCGATCCGAGCAGGCGGCACACTTAATGGTTAATTAACCTCTCTATCTCTCACTTATATATATATCTCTCACGTAGCCTCCACGCACCTTGACCAAGGCGAACTACTTCCTGTGTGTTCGTAGAGCTTAGAGTTGAGAACAGGTAAACAGAGACGGGGAATATCCACGGCTTCTCTGACCTGTAGTGTAGACATCGTCGACATATGCGTACTCGAGAAAACATCATCTGGTCAATGACTGTTTGCTGACCCAGTGACTCGGCGAGCAGTTTCTTACATATATTTTATTGGCTAACAGTCCTACGTTAGATGTCAAATAACTAGGGATACTGCTTTACTGCATGATAAGCGGCCTATCTGCTAGGCTTCAATATAACATGTCCCCATTTGACCGGACCAGTGGTAATTAAGGTGCGCCGCTACTGAATATGTGTAACTCGTCTTTAAATAACTACATAACAATTCTCCAATAATACAAGTTGTGGGCCAACTACACTGTTTTGTAAAATACAGTACCCACAAAGATTCTTGCGATGTTCCACTATCTCTTCAAAAAAGTTGACAGAGAACAAGATTACTGTTAGAGATGATGGTTTATCGCGGGAAAATTTGACTGTTTGCTGGGTGTCAACGTACCTTCAGCTTATGAAAAGATTACTTGGCTTCCGCCTGTGCGTAGCTCTGTTGTCCTATTTGACTAATCCAATAACAATCCCACTATTGTAATATGTTATGCATATTATTGATCTGCAAACAGCTACGTTGTGTAAGTCATATAATTATCATTAGAGGTACGTAAATTTCGCAGATACATTCCAGGTCAGGTTGAACACCAATTATGTATACTTCATTGTCATGTCTGTGACTTGCTGGCGGCTGTTACGAAGCGCGTTTGACTACTGCAAGCCAGTAGTAAATAAGGAAATAATGCGAAGTACTATCGCTTGCTACCTGCTTGTACGGTGATAAGCCAATAGATAATCGATTGTGACCAGTGGGTGTATAGGGCTAACAAGTCTAGGCTGCTGCCATATGACGTACCTCTAATTATAATACAGTGTTTTCAATGGTATGTTCGCGCAAAACATTTTCGCGATATAGCATCATCTCTAATTATTGTTTGTTTGGTTTCAATGTATTAGTTACGTGTCTGATGTTGTTTATATACTATTCGCGTTACCCTATTTGACAAGGACAGTGAGGATTCTGGTATGTCTCAAGTGACGTATATTCTTCTTCTGTACCTACGCCTCGAGCCGTTTCAAGAAGTTGTCCAATCATAAACGACACAAAACACACCATTGTTTTTGGAGAGTATTTTACATGCAGACGTCTCATATCTGTCTCTATCAACAAATTATAAGAGAAACTAAACATTCCCGAATTCATTTTCGGACGAACTATAACTAGGGGCATGGACTTTTTGCGAAAAGAATTTAACTCCAGTTTGTTTCAATACCTTACGTGCACATCGGCAGCTATGCTTCATGGTTATTGGCAGCATGTCTATGTTCTGACGCTTCTCTCATTTGATTGCACCAATCAGAAGAAAGTTATTGTAACTTCAGACTGGCGTGTTTTGCCATTAGTTCCCCAAGACATGTGATAGTTAAAACATCCACTCACTGACCGTGAAGCAGAACTGCAGATGTGCTCATAGTGTCTGCTGATTTTCGCGACAAGAGTTTTGCCCCACTTTGTTTCAGTGGCTTACGTGCACTACTGTACTCTGCTTCGTGGCCAGGGATTGGACGTTTTAACTCTCACTAGTCGTGGGGGTTCTACCAGCAAATTACAGACGTGTGGTGTTGTAACCTAACTGTGATTGGCTTAGTCAAATGAGAGTAGTCTCTTCATAAAGGTACGCTGACCCAGTAACCACGAAGCAGAACTGCCGGTAAGGCACTGAAACTAAGTGGGGCAAAACTCTTTCCGCAAAAATCAGCAGTTCCTACTCATAAGGCATTGAAATCAAGTGGTGCAAAATATTTAAAATCGTGGCTGTACCTACAACCAAAACACTAGTACACAATAACTACTAATGAATTAGATCAAGTGAAGATGTTTTAGCCAGCACTTAACATCTAGCTACATCTTAAAAGGAGTCCGTGGTGTCAAATTTCCACCTTTGACGCTAGATGGGAAGCATATCGCCTCTATTCGTAGTGCAAGGTTTCTGTTGTAGTCCTTTTTCTATGGGACTTTAAGTGGTGACCCTGGTGTTTTACTTTTGGATAGTGTGAAGTAAAGACCAACGCATGCCTCGCGCTTTACACTTTACGCATTCAAGTAATATTTTCGGTGTCGCAGTAGTCTAAAAAAAAATCCGTTTTGAGCAATTTTGAAAGACAGGAAAATCATGTTTCTAACAAGCCAGTTGCATTTCTTGAAATTATAGAAGCATAGTTTCAAGTGTATGTTGTTTTCGTAGATTAACATAATATGAATAATTTAAGCTGTTTCGCGTGAAAAAGAATACGCGTGATACGACGCAACGCCATCCATGCGCCAGTCGAGGACTCCTCTTGTGCGTTGGTAAAGGACGACATGACGTGCGCATGAAGCGGTGCCGGAATGAAGGAGCGGGAAAAACGGGAGATCCCGAGAAAAACCCGCCGACAAGCGGCATCGTCCGGCACGATTCCCTCATGCGAAAATTTCGGAAACCGACCCTGCCGGGAATCGAATATAGATCTCTGCTTTAAATCGAAGTTCCATGAATAAGGAAACGAAAAGTAAGCGAGTTAAATTATCTGCATGTTAAAAGCCACTGTCCCGTATACACTCAAGCCCCATGTGTACTTCAGACAATGAACGAATAAACGTGGCTTCAGCATTTACAGGACAGCGGAGTCTAGTATGCAGGTCATTAAACTCGCTAATTTTTTCTTTCCTTTCCTGTGAGATATTACTTCGACAATTTTGGCCCAATAACGCTTCTGGTTGCAAATATTGACCACATTACTTCCAACCTAGTTTGAAATGAAACTCATTACTCATTTGAACAGCAGCTAATGGACAGAGAGTTAAGGCTGAAGAATGCATCGAACAACATAGTTTGGGCTGCATGTCACTGAACTCAGGTAATATTTTTGTCCCTACAAACAAGTAAGGACAGGGTAATTTTGCGAGATCGGTGACCCAGGCGATAGTTTGTACTACAGTTCAGTTAATAGACAGAAACCCAGAAATTTCGGGAATTAATTTAAGAAGTCGTTAAATTTCAAACTGCTGTACACGTTTATTACTTTCTTGGTTGGGTCACTGTTACTGAATCTCTTCCTTGAGGTGTGTGAACCAATAGCAGACCTGCATGTAAACACTCACTGACTCCTACGCTACCGTCACATGTACAACTGTCCACTCACTGTAGCAGCAGACAATGTACAAGTATCTGAGGACATAGTGTGTATAGTACTGTGCAGGCCAGCCGATAAGAGGTTAAACCCGCGACATTTCACTTACAGGAATGTTACTGGCTTAGAGCATGTGTCATAAATAGTGCTGAATTTTTCTTAATTTCTTATTAACTAAAAAATTTGCAAGATTTATTTGAAAATATTTCAATAGGGACTCAGCTGATTACCTTATCTTTCTTAAGCACATTCGAAATTTAAAAACGTAAGTGAGGAATAAGTACGGTAATTTAAAATTTATAATCATAATTACCTCTCACCTAGTAATAAGTACTATATAACTACTATTTCCAATTTACTCTAATAATAGGCACGTAATAATAAAATATTATGATTCTATTAAGAGACATTGTCGGCAATTCGTAACACTCTTAAATTGTTACGCAGCCTCTTAACGTTTTCCAGAGAGTGTCGTGCAAACTTCGATCCAACTGCAATTTCAGCAGAGACGTACAAGCGTTAGTACTCTCTTTTGTTCTTGTATGAACTCGTGAACGTTCCTGGAGTAAACTAAAGATTCGCGAGCCGACTGTGAAAGGGGTACGCCGCCGTATACCAGTGACTATAGTCCCGGATATTTCGCGGGTTCAACAACCATCAGGCTGGACTGCACAGTCCTATATACACTCTGTCCTCAGATACTTGTACATTGTCTGCTGATACAGTGAGTGAGCATTTGAACATTTGACGATGTAGCGCGGGAGTTTTATGCATGTCCTCCACCATTGGTTCGGAGTGCTCAAGGTCACGTTAGTAAATAATGACCCAATCGAAAAAGTTTCCAACAGGGGCGTCATTTATGGGGGCCGGGGGGGGGGGGCAAATGCACCCCCCCCCCTGAATTTAGAATTTTAAGTGTAAAATATATTTTTTGTATTTTGCTACATAAATAATGCTAACTTAAGCACATAAAACTGAACTTCTATTATTGAAGTTTCTAATTTATACACGCTTAATTAATAAAAAAAAAAAGATGCAAGAAGGTCACTGTCGTCGAAAAAAGATCTTGCCCTCCAACCCCCCACCCCCTCCCCAGGAAAAACCTGAAATGACGCTCCTGAATTCAAACAACCGTAGGTTCACATCACTCTCCTAATTGGTGCTTGACGTATTTGACCCCTTCTGGAGAGCACTCAGCCAATAGTACAGAAGCGACTAAATACAGACTCTATCAATGTGGCATCACTGTGGCATCACTGTGCCAGCGAGCAGTAGTGAGCAGATAATGTCTGCCTGAATACACATATATTCTTGGAGGCTAGCCTACAGGTCACTGAACACGCGCATGTTTCCTGCCACTACCTGAGTTGTTATCAGTCAGTAATAAGCTGCACCTACACACCAGCGTGTCAGTGGATGTAGCATTAAAACGCTCTCAACCACCTGCCAGTTGTGTCCTACCAACAACCTATGAGTAGAGGCACGAGTATTTCACGTGTTGATTCCAGGTCAGGTTGAACGTCAATAACTAGAGACATGCCGCGTTATGTTCTGACAGCTGGCTAGACTCCACGTGACTATAGGCTTGTTCGACGTCTCCCGCTGGTCGATATTGTCGTGGCTTGCCGCGGAGAATGCTGACACGGTAGAGAGACCAATCTCTGTAAAGACGTAACACATCTAAATGACAACACATAAAAGTTCGTGGCCAACTGAATTGCAGATTATGCTCTGTTATGTATAGGAAAGTGAAGTTTAGTCTGCTACCAAATGATAACGCGAATTTTGCATGTCTCTATACTTCACTCCTCCTGTGATTAGACGAGAGCGGTTTTAACACACATTTGACGACTGCAAGCCAGTTGCATATAAGGAAACAAGTCATGGGGATATGACGTGACACACGTTTGTACTGTTAGAAGCCAATGGATACTCGGCTTGAGCCGGTACACGTATAGAGCTGAGAAGTCTAGGCTGTTGCCAGATGAATACGCGACATACTCGTGCCCCTACCTACGAACTGCCACAGGCTTGACTTCTAGGAGGCTAACCCCGCGAATGTTGCAGGTCACTCGCGTGATGAGTGCAGACACACAGGAAGTTCCACATGTAGAGGAAGTTCAGTGGCGAGCGAGGAAGACTCCTTGTAGGTTTGAGAGGGGCAGGGGGGGGGGGGTGACCCACATGTTCTGCCAGGCTGCCTAACTACGGCGTAACTGTCCTGCCCGCGGCTATGCTGGTCATCTGCCCTCACTTCTCAACACACTCGCGGCCGACCTTAGACAATCTTCTGCAGCTAGCAACCAACACTAGCGCATAAAGGAAAGCTCGTTTATGTGATACACTATACACCCGGAAGTACTTTGTAAGGAGTCCATTTACTGGCTGGTAGTATACATTTATTTGCCAAACTATTGGACGCCTGAACACTTTACTCGAGTTACTGTTTGAACGCGTCAAGTAGAAATTTAAATTTAAAATCGACGCTTTTGGAAAATTCCTCTAGGTAGAGCCCACGATTTTCCGCGAAAATAATTCTGCAACCGTTTGATTCAAAGCCTAATGTGAACATATGCAGCCATGCTACATGGTCAGTGATTGGCTGTTTTTAACTCTCAGCGTCTAAGGTTCTGCCGGCAAATCACAGACGTGTTGTGTCGCAGTAACCTTGTTCCTGTCGGCACAGTCAAATGAGCCACGTCTGTGCAATAATACATTCTGCCAGTAACCATTTGTCGGCGGGTTTTCTCGGAGATCTCCCGTTTCCCCTGCTCCTTCATTCCGGCGCTGCTCCATACTCACATCATGTCACCCCCCACCCGCGCTAAAGACCTCGATGTTAAGCGCTGACCAAAGTCTCTCTCACTTTATTTCTCTCAACGTCTTGTTCCAAACAGCAAACATCAACTGGCCCACTTGTGCAAATCTGATCGTGATAAGCAGCCCACAGGCAGTAAACATTCGTAATGTACCCGCGGCCACACGCGACATACATGATGCATAATGAAATCACCCACACATTAACCACAATTGTACTACAAGCTTTCTTATTATACTAAGATGCTTGTTGTTAGTTAGCTAACTCTGCTTGTGGACCGTATACTGAAACGTGTCAGTCTTTCTAAACTAATTAGCCCACATTAAAATTATTTCTGTATAACTACAAACATATTTACTGACATGACCTGATTAACAACCATTCCAGCAAAAGTAGACCATCATTCTAGCGAACATAGGCCGCTTCTGCCAACAGTTGGCCAACTGAAAAATGATTGTATTTGCTACTAGGGGAGGTTCTACGCGCTAATCACAGGCGTGTGGCGTAGAAGTAACTTTGTTCTGATTGGCTCAGTCAAACAAGGCTATGTGACGCCTCTACACTAAGACTCGCTGTCAATAACAACGAAGCCGTGTTGCGTATATGCACTTTAAACACTGAAACAAAGTGGTGCAAACATTTTTGCAGCGACCTGGCTTTAGACGTTTGTTGTGTTTTATTGCATCCGTAAGATCTTTTTTTTTTGTACTTAATGGTTAGAGACACTGGAAATTCGCGGGAATAGTTGACTGTTTGCTAGGCTCCAACGTGATGTATATAACACAGAATATTTCGTACCAACATTGGCTATTGTTTATTTGTAACAATTTTTCTCTCTACAACAGGCCAAGTTAGAACTGCACAGCTTGGACACACACCGTGTGTGATTTGTCCCGAAACTGTCCACACGTGTCACAGTTAATATAATACAGTTTATTGGAGACTATTTTAAACATTTTCGCGATTTTCCAGTGTCCCTAATAATGGTACAAAGGTACTGGACACGCCGTATAAATTATAAAGTATTACATTTATTCACAATGATAATATTCAACTATCTTCATTACGTCGTCGTAAGTCGCCATTAGTTGGACCATGGGTGTTGCAACGTAATCTGTATTTCCCTATGCTTGTACAAATTCTAGAGTTGCTTAAGTAGCGTCATATTTGTGCCTCACCACCGCCGATAGGTAGAGCCATGATTTACCGCGGAAAGAATTCCGCAACAATTTGTTTCAATGCCTTATGTACACACTTGCAGCTCCGCTTCATGGTCAATGTTTGGATGATTTAACTATCCCTCGTCTCGGGATTCTACTGCTAAATCACAGACGCAAGGTGCCACAACAGTCTTGCTGTGACTGATTTGTAAATGAGACTTATCAGAACAAATGCACGTAGCCAATAACAATGAAGCAGAGCTGCCAAACGTGCTAAATAACTACACGTAAGGCATTCTAACAAAATGGTGGGAAAATCTTTTCGTGTTAAAATCGTGGCTGTACTGACAGACAACACACGAATCCGTACAGACGTCACAAAGTACAGCTCACCTAGCAACACGCCCACACAACATCACACTTCTCTGTGTCTGTGATTTGAAAATAGAACCGCAAGACTCTAAACATACATCACAGACAAACAAGTTTACGTAAGATATTGAGACAAGTCGATTAGGAATTCTTTCAATCAAACACACTGGTCTTCTAGTTACGTGTCACAAGAATGTGCATAGGAACATTTTTTTAAACAGTGTTTTGAGACTTTTTGCACTTGCTTTTTAGGTTTAATAAAAATAATCCCTTGTAAAACTGGTAAAAATGTATTATGGCCTTAATATAATATTCGAATATTCAAGGCACATATTGACATATCTAGCCTACGGTACGAGAGGTCGTGGGTTTGAATCCCGGTACGAGCATAGATGTTTGTGTTGTTTTCTTAGGTTTAGTTAGTTTGTAAGCCGTCCCCCACTAGGCCTGAAAATTCATAAAACCGGGGGACTTTAATAAACCTTCTCAATACAATAAAAAATTGACATATCTACAGACACCAGTGCCTTGGCCGTGACGAATGTGTATCATCCAAAAACAGTCCCAGGGTATTTCTGGCTCCTTGACGGCCAGTTATCTTGTAATATTTCCACAAAATGTCCATTTTTATCGCGGGCTATTTAAGTCAAGTATATATTTGTAAGGGAGAGAGGAGTTTTGTTCCACAAAAGTGACTTTCGCTTAAGTCTATTAATCAGTGTTAGAGTAACGAGAAATTATTCAGAGCCGAAACGGGAAAAATTATCTTCTTTAACCTAGCGCCTTTGACGTAATACAAAATAAATTAAGGCAACTATTGCATTACTTACACAACTTGTTTTTCTTAAAATTTAAAACCACATTTTTTGACATCCAGGCTTCAAACTGAAAATATATGCACATATTACGATAAGTATGGTATCAGTTTAATAAATATTTCGTACCGGTTAGCTATGAATGGTCAAATTTTATTTTCCCGATATTTTATGTGTTCAAAACATTTAACGAAAGTAGTATAATATTCAGAAAAAAAAGTGAAAGAAAATTGTGGGCCTAAATTGGATCGTTGAAACTCAGCCTTTTCCATACAAAACTATACAAACGAGTTCACACACTGGCGTAGCTTACACGCGTAAGACATCGACCGCTAATGTTCTTAAATTACAGCTTCTATAGTCTGTTCACTTTACACTGAGCAGTCCTCAACATTTATAACTGCCAAAAACTGTATTTTATTGGGTCCAGATATGTTAAAGTTCTGAGTGTGGTAAAACGTTTACACTGGGTTTCAATTTCATGGAAGTTTTCATGTCAAAAATAGTAAATAAGAATGCAAAATTAATGAAAGAAAAAATGTATTGTTAACAGACAATTTCAGCATAAACAAAACGAAATATGATGACGCGGACGCAGTACATGCGAATAAGTGAATACACGAAATTCAACTTCCACGTGTTATCAAAAGCTGTATTTATTTTAGTTTATTTTTACTGGGTTGGCAGGCAGTTTGCGCGGGGAAAATAGCAGCGTGTTGTTGGTAGGGCCGGGAAGCCGGTGTAGATGGAGGGTTTTAAATAATATTTGAATAAGCGATGGAAGCTTGTCGTGTCGTCCCCGGCGGTATTTTTCAACTGGTACAAGGTATACACATGCCTGGGAGACGAAGTTATCCCAGCCCAACCCCGCCGTTCAAACGGCGTTGCCAGGTCTACCGACCTCTCATAAGGCGCTTATGAAAATTTAATCGCTGGATTAGGATAGATTATTTCAGTATAATGACAAGGTTTTGTCGATTACCTGGGTTCGTTCAACTCTGCAATGATATTTAAGTTTTAAAAAGACGGGAGATAAAAAATATTGCATATTTTCTACATGATAAATATTTTGCTAAATGTGACATCCACAGTGCATTTTTCACACGTTTAAAGCTTATGTTCAAATATAATATTAGTTTTAGTAGTTGACCAAGAGGTAAACTACCTGGGGTAATTTGTTGAAAACAGAAAACTTGAAATTTTGCTGATCTGCCCTACCCTCGTGAATTTTCGTAAGCGCGCGCCTCTAACAACCATTGAGCCTCTCACCTTATTCTGCACATCCTGAAATACCCTTAATTTGCCTCGTCTCACCACGGCGTCAAATGTTATGCTACAGATAACAGCTATCCCCGCTGCGCAAGACAGTCATAACCCAAATAAAACAGAATTTTAATTTTTTTTCATTTGCCCTAGAAAAAAAAACTTCGTAGTTAAATTTGCTCAATTATGCTACTAATTCTTTATTTATTTTTACGAATACACCAATCATATCAAAATTGGATTATTTTTCACTACCCTGCATGTGTTACAGCTGACGTTTTATAAATAGAGCCCACGATTTTTGGTGAAAAGAATTCTGCAACAATTTGTTTCAATACCTTGTGTGAACAAATGCAGCTCTGCTTCTTGAGTATTGGCAGAATGTAGGCGTGGCTCATTTGACTAGTGCCAGCAGGGACAAGGTTACTGCGACACCACACGTCTATGATTTGCGGGTAAAACCCCGAAACGCTGAGAATTTATAACAGCCAATCGCTGACCACGAAGCAGAGCTGCATATGTGCACATAAGGCATTGAAACAAATTGTTGCAGAATTCTTTTCACCAAAAATCGTGGGCTCTATTTATAAAGTATAAAATATCTTACGATGTAATATTAAGTAAGATTATTTTGTACCAGAAACCTTTTTACCTGCCAATCACTTCTTGTCCTAGTAAGAAAAGTAATCTGTATTCAGCCATTGACGAAAATGTTTTTTTTTTTTTATATCAACGTGTGATCAAGCAATCGAACTCATTTATTGGATTTTTTTCTCTTTGAAGATATAATTATAATACAAGACTCACAGTATCAATGTTTAAAAGATAACGCTGACTGACTGAATGACTGACATATCAAATTGCAGCCCGCACCGCTGGACCTAGAAATGTGAAATTTTTGTGTGGGTTCCCTTCAGGTCGTAAGCAAAACGTGAAAAGTAGTGAAATGTGGTTTATAAGTTTCTTCTACATAGCTAGAACCCGACGGCATATCGTCGTGACTTTTACTGCGATGGGTCAATCGTAAAAATTCATATTAGCTAGTTTAAAGGTTTTTCGAAATTCAACCTTTAAGATGGTGAAAAACCCGAATCTGTTTTCGATTAATTATCGATATATATCGAACCCTTTGGAATACAGTTGTATTTTTACTTCAAAAATGATGTTTATGCGAATACCCAAAAATTAGTTTTTCGATTTTTGGCTAAAATAATTTTACTCCGGTTTGTTTCAGTGTCTTGGATATCTTGAATCTGTGCAGTTGTGTCTCTCAGTTGACTGTTCTAATCTAAACCACTTTCCACACATTTGATTGGCTGGTATAATCTTAAACTGCTGATAGTTGGAACCAATCACTAACCACGAAGCTGAGCTGCAGGTGTGCACGCAAGACATTGAAACAAAATTGGCCCAAAATTATTTTCACCAAAAAATTTGTGGTTCTAAATATGATACTATCCCACTCGCATCAGTAAATAAAATTGCGTTTGAATTTTTAGCTTGTCCTAAAATTAATTCACGAATTTTTCCGTTTATTTGCAGAAACCGTTAGCAGATAAATCACAGTTACAGTACCACAATATCTACTGGTCCAGAGAAGTGAGGAAAGATTCCACGCACACACTACAGCCAATAGTGAGACATTTAAACACACTATGAAAATCCTCTATGCTTATCAAAAAATCTGAAAATGACGACAATTTACTTCATTTACGGCAATTTTTAAAAAAGACAAAAGGACTTTGTTGTATGTTTTTAAATATTTTAGCATATTGCCCATAATTAGAGATGGTGAAATTTCACGAATTCAATGACCTGCATGTTAGAATCAATTATCCTATGCGTACTCAAGCCCCGGCCTCCTAAAAACTTTACGTCGCCTAAACTCAGTAACGCCCGACGCCCTGGGCACACTAACGCATGCTTCTCCGACAAGAAAAGTTTATATAACCTGCTAGGTTAGTTAGGGTCACGTGACGAAGATGACTGGTCACCAAAGGTTAGCCAGATTATGATACGGCCACACGTGCCAGCCACCCCCCCCCCCTTCCCCCATCCTTTCCGTTTTTTGCAACAATTAATTTTTTTAAGCCTATACGAGAGCAGATAACATAATCTGTTTAAACTACTTTGTTTGAAATGATTTGCACCATTTTAGATAGTTTTGTCAAGACAGTAAATACTATGCTTTTAGCTAATAAAATCAACGAAATATTTGTTTAATGACGTATCAGTCGAAGCTATGTAATTTCTTGTCTTGTAAAAATAGCTGTCACGGCAAACATAATTTTAAATAAAATTGCCAAACATATTTGTAATATTTGCTCTTGTTTAATATGCCTATACAGCAGGACAGATACGCCGCGTTTATGGTACGGAAACAAGTAGGTGGTAAGGGCTAGACTGGCTCCAACTTCAGTTGTCGCATCGCACTTATGTGCGAGGCGCGCAGTGTTGTTGGCTTTTCTCGAATGGTATTTTAAGCGGTGACTTTATTTGTTTGTTTACGGAAAGTACGTATAGTAAAGTCCAACGCGTGCTTCTCTTCATTTGTTTTACGATTTCGGTTGTGTTTTTTGCGTGACAGAAGTCTAGAAAAGTCGTTTTTCGCCATCTTCAGGTGGCCCAAAACCGTGCTTGTAAGCATGATATCTACTAAGGTAGGTACCTGTACCGAATTTGGCCCGCTTAAGGTTCACAAATCATGCGGGCGTAAGTCATTAATTATATTACTAATATAACACAAGGATGATGTAGTACAGATATTTATGGATGGTGTATGTTCATACTATAGACTAGTGTGTATAGATCCTACATAGATCTCGGCATTACCACACAATGGCGCCTAGTGGGCCATATTAGGTACAGGTACCGTATTAAAAAATACAGAAGCATAGTTTTAAATGAGTTTGCCTTTCGTTGATAAAGATTTTTAATACAGGTTTCTTAAAAAAAACTCTCTACTAAACGTACTCAAACGATGTTCATGTGCCATAGCCTTATGAGCCCTGTACAGGTAACGCACGAGCATTGTTCAAGCGTGCCAGAGAATGTTTTTAAAGAAATACTACTAAACATTTGTTCGATATCTATATCCGCGAAAAGAAAAAAAATTTAAACTATGCTTCGCTATTTTCGTTTTCTAGATATCCTGCTTAGAAACATTGATTCGAGGCTTCTCTAAATGGCTAAAGACGTATTTTTAAGACCGCTTTCACGCAAGAATTACCAGATAAAATCGTAACACAAGAAATAGAGAAGCATGCGCTGGACATTACTACGCAGTTTCCGTAAATAAAAAAGTCGTTCTCGCACCCTGCACATAAAGGCGACACCGTTGTTGACGCACGAAAGAGTCCAGATCTTATCGCCCTCCAGTTTCCGTACAGCAAACGCGGCATTTATCGCCTGCTGTATAGGGCTCTTAAACCTATTCAAGAAATTAGTTTTGATATTTTTTGGGTTCAAACAAAATTCACTCGGGTCACTAATTAAACGCGTGGATTTGAAATGTTGCACGCGGACTAACCTAGTGAGTTTTCGTAAAGAGCCCAGGTAGATAAGAGGATACTGACCGGAGAGGAAGCTGGTAGCGATGGACTCGCCGTCCTGAGCGCGCGCTGACCTCGACGCCAGTAGCAGCACAAGGAAGACGTTGAGGACGAAGGACGCCGCCGTCCTGGAGGACGCCATGGTCGCAGGCCGGAGGCGGCAGTAACACTGGAGGCGGCGGGCCGGCCGACGACCCACTTGCCCCCACCACTACGACCTTAACCCAGAAGTATGAGCTGCCGGTTGGTGGTCGCCGTCCATGTGCCGTTACCCAGCGCTCCACTTCACCGTCGTCGCCAGCTCGCGTCCTTCCTGCCCCTCCTTACTTCCCCTCCTTAACAACCTGCACTGCTGCCAGAGTACCTGTATTCCGGTACCTTGCTCATCTGTCTGTACCAAGCTTTTCATCCTCCTGAGATGTTCGAGAGACAAAAAACTTCATTCAATGTTTTAAGGGCCTTTTATAGTTTTGTGACTCCACTTTAAAGAAAATGAGATAAATTCACGAAAATAAGCTGAGAAAGTAATCTTGGTATACCGTAAAACAATGCTGTGATTATTTTAACAATATGTTTATTGTGCAACACAAATTTGAAAATAATAATAATAACTGCTAAAGTTCCAGGAAGTCATTATGCCATCATGAAGGAATTGATCTGAAATTGGATAATCTGTTCGCCTTCAATTTGTGTCTAATGTTTGGCTATTTTTCTTGCATTCAATAGTAAAATTTGCAATACAATCCGTGCAAACCTCTTAATGAATACCCGCGAAACTTTTTCGTCGTATAAAATGAAAATCAACATAGAAATATATCACTATTTTGACATTTATACTGCAAAATATAATAAATTTAAACTCAGCGACCCAAGCAATTTTTTTACAATTACGTTACGTTGCTCTTTTTTCACACATCACTGTTACGAAATTTCTTCAAGTAGCTAAAGAAAACTAGATGCACTTTTGCTTGAAGCCTATCGTGTATTTATTTATTTATTTTTTGTTAATTTTCGGTTGCTGCAAATGCTCGGACTATTTAACGAGTTAAAAAACAGTGAATAATTGATCTTGTACAATATATTGTGCTGAAGTCAAACATAAAATCCCGCCTTCGTACTCCAGCTGTTCAGTTTATTCATAACAATATGTTTTCACAGAATCGTAAAAATCTATCTATGATGCCCCTTTATTTTGTTTATACGAATAAAATATTTTCTACCGAATGTCTGTTGACATTAATGGTAATACATGTTTATCGTTTAGTCGTGATGGACAAGTGGTCCGACAACTTGCCACCAAGGCAATCCTGGCTCGATCCCCGGCGGGGTTGGTCCCAGATTGTCACATGTGGTAATCGTGAGTGAGTGAGAGAGATTTTGGTCAGCACTTAAGGCTATGCTCTCTAGTTTCAAATTTTTTAGTTACATTAATTTTTACGCCTAAACGAGAACATATATTATAAAAAAATCTGTTTGGCAGTTTTGTTTAAAATCGTCTTCTCCATGTTGACTGAATTTTGCAAGGCAGCAAATACTATGGTTTTTAGTTAATTATGTAATTAACGAAATTCTGGTTAATTGGCTTTTTAGACGAAACCGTACAATGTATTGCTTTGAAAAAAAAAATTAACTGTCACGTCAAAAACCGTTTGAAACAAAACTACCAGACAGATTTTGGATATCTGCTGTCGTTCACGCTTAAAAAAAATAATTACCGTAAAACCAGTATAAACTAAAGAGCATGGCCTTAACATCGAGGTCTTCGACGCTGATAAGGGGTGACACGGAGTGAGTCTGAAGCAGCGCCGGAATGAAGGGGCGGGGGAAACGGGGGATCCTCGAGAAACCCCGCTGATCAACCGCATCGTCCGGCAAGATTCCTACATGTGAAAATCCGGGGACCGACCCCACCTTGGTGGAAGGCGAATGGTCTGACCATTCGGCCACCGCGGACCCCACATGTGGTATTCGTATCAAACGATGTCGCTGGTCGGCGGATTTTCTCGAGGTTCTCCTGTTTCTTTCTCATTACGGCGTCTCTCCATTGTAAGGTCTCAAGTCATCCCCCAGGGCAAGTAGTTGCCTACGGCCGTTCAGTCGTAAATCTACAGTTCGAGGTGTGACTCCCTGATTCTCGAATATCTTCTCTATTCGATATCGATATCCTTTGTCCTTTTCATATCTGTCATAAATAGGGCCAGGAAAATGTCGCGAATTTAATGACCCGCAGTCTAGAATGTATACTCAAGCCCGACCATTTGTCCATTAACACTCACTGGAACAACAAACAAAGAACGGATAGACGGGGCTTGAGTACGCATAGGATAGTTGGCTCTAACATGCAGGTCATTGAGTTCGTGAATGTTTCCTTACCTAGTCATGAAGTGTTCATGAAACGAATAATGCTACAGTTACATATAGTGAAACCGTCAGCGTGCCATAATTCCGTGGAGGATAGCAGATACTTACCTTGTCTTCTGCCATAATTACTGCTGCTCCCCACCTGGCAACACTGTACTCGCCAACTACTAACTGGTGCCTGGTAAATTCTCCTTATCACATTCAGACTCGGCGGACTGTGTAACGTCATAGCTGGCCGGAGTCGCGCAGCAAAGCTCCGTGTATAATCATACGCTCTGTTTGTTCCGCGTGGCTTGAATAAACAGTTATGTGAAGTCCAGTCTGCAGGTCAGCCAACCTGCATTTTTCACAACCCATTACTCAGTCCTTATGACTATAGGGACAGGAAGATTTCGCGACAAGATTATCAGGGCCTTTAGAGGTATACTTTCTGGTTAAGGGGGAATGTTAGACAATTTTAAAGAATTTTCAGTTTTTTGATAATAACGTTTATTCCTTATTGTAATATCAAAATTTACTCTTCGACAAAGCGTAGGACGTATTCTTGGTAAACCCATTGACATAAATAATAATGTAATATTTCATTAATTTGTCATGCAGAATCATTGCAAGTAATTATAGGTTAACTTTCAAAAATTCTCTTGCAATGATTCGGCATGACAAATTAATGAAAGCTTTCATTAGTGCAATGGCTCAAAATCTGAAAATACAATAAAATTATCTAGCACACCCCCTTAAGGATCGGAAATGTTCGCGAAAATATTTTTTTGCACAACTTAGTTTCAATGTCTTACGTGAGCACCTGCAGTTCTGCTTCATGGTCAGTGATGGGATGTTCCAGCTTCCAGCGTCTGGGGAGTTATACCCGCAAATTACAGACGTGAGGTGTCGCTGTTAAATTTGTTCCGATTGGCGTAGTCGAATTAAATACGACTCTGCACAAATGAACACAGCCAATAACGACGAAGCAGAGCTGCAGATGTGCAAGTAAGGCATTAAAAGAAAAATGTCCGCTCCTACGTATGACGAGTAAATAGTAGGCTGCACTTGTAATATTACCAACTGGGACATAAATAATTATAACAGGACTAGCTGTCCCGGCGGGCTATGCAATGCTGCAATGCCCATTAAAATCTTTGGGAACCCCGTTCTGCTCCTCTGCATCGTTTCTGCCCCGTTTTGCCCCCCCCCCCCTTCCTTCTCCACTAAATCTTTTTGGCAGAAATCCTCGCGGTCGCTCGCACAACCAGGGCTGTGGAGACGGAGTCGGAGTTTTGGCAAATTTCTGTGGAGTCGGAGTTGGAGTTGCTTAAAATGTAGCAACTCCGACTCCAAATCTGATTAGGCTAAAAAATCTTACATTTACATTTTTACATTTTATGTTAAAATCCTAGTAATCAAATTTAAGAAGTGCAAATTTAAATAAGCTTAAGTAAACGTTAACCAAAATTAAAACTCTATAGAATTCTTTGAGAAATCGCAGTAATTGTTATAGCATTGTTCAACGATTAATTTCTGAGAATCTGGAAGGTAGTTGCTATGCAAAAATTAAAGAAGAAAATTTACAAGTTTCTATTCGCTCCATGATGATGAAATGTGTTCTGATGATACACATTGTACAATCTGCTTGTGTCACAATGTTAATTAGTCTTGGTCTAGGACTGGTGGAGTCGGACAGAGGAAAAACTAGGAAGTCGAAGATGGAGTCGGAGTCGATAACTCTGGTTACCGACTCCACAGCCCTGACAACAGCTCACCAAAGTTCTAACGTAATCGGGTGATTAGCATAGGAGTTCATGCGTTACTGAGAATCGTTCGTTTTTATGTTAGACATAACGGTCCTCCCTCGCCGTGGTTGCTAGAGGACGACCTTGACCTTGCCTTCTGAGAACACTTCCTGTTGTTTGAAAACTGGTCCATAGTCTGTAAGTCACACTATGCGACACTCCATCGGTGTGTGCTACTTCACGTCATGTCTGTTCATCTTCCATCCCTCACATGCCTTTCCAAGCCGTCGGGTCCGGTAGATTACGCAGTGTCATTGACATCCACAGCAGAAGACTAGAGGGAAAAGTGTTCCGCAGATGTGCTCTAGGTGAGGATGGAAGTCAAGCATGTATACTTCACTTAAACTACTATGATATACTTTGACACACCTTTGACGAATCAAGCCAGTTATAAGAAGAGATTAGATAAATATGCAATTGGATGATGATCCAAACTCGCAGATAATCCATTTTTACCCTTTCTTAGATCTCAGTAAAAAGAAAATAGTAAAATCCATTCCTGCAATAAAAGTCAGCAGTTTAATACAGTAGACTCTCGATTATTCGCATTAATGATTTAGACGGTATTCGTTAATAATATAAAAAACACAGTTGATATAAAATCACGCATATCATATTTGTGCAAGATAATAATTCCGTTTATCCAACCACGTGCAACGTGCGAAACTATCTCGTTAATCCATTCATGTGCAACACGCGGGACAACTTCGTTTATCCATTCATGTGAGAACTTAACTGTTTCACCTGATGGAAAATACTTACATCTTCTACGAGCATTTCAAAATACGGTTTGTGGGCATAACACGTTGGTGAACATTATGCGAATAAACACAATGTGTATTTGTAATTAACTAATTTTTGTTTATTTTTAACATTTTTTCAATTATTTAAAGTGAAATATTTTACGCTGATAGTCCGCAAATCGGATAATCGGGAGTCTACTGTACTTTAAAGTAAACTAGCGAGTTAGGAGTCAGTAATATATTATATTAAAATGAATTATTATAGCGAGTAAGACGGTGATTGTGGGTTGATATGCAGAAGGTTGTGGGGAGATGTCTTTGAACAGAGGAGTGTTGAACATGTCAGCATGGGTGGGGAGGGGGAGGGAGGACAGGGCAGTATGAGGCAATGCTGTTCCACACAAGACCGTTACACGCCTCTGTGTAGGATGAGAGATCGACAAAGTATGTGGGGGGGGGGGGGGCGCCAGGAATGTCACCTTCGGGAAGGTCGAGGTGCTGAAGTCGCCCTTGCTTCTTCCCTCTCCCCCGTACACGCCTTTGAAAACACCTACACTGAAGACAAGTCCTCGCGTTATTCATTCTTTTTACCAGCTGAAGACATAAACTATATACGCAGATATCAAAGTATTGTGGTAGTGTATGGTTCACTGTCACTCCTGTTTTGGGCGGCAGCTGTTTGGACACGGCTTCGGCGGCTACAAACCAGTAATAATTAAGAGTTAGTGCACCGTTTGAGGCACGGAAACGGGGAAGGCGATAAGTCGAATATAACACGTACGTCAAACACATCATCGCCTCTAGGCGCAGAGAACTAAACTAGCGTGCAATGTTTACGTAGTAACTGTTTTTCAACGGGACTTCAAGCGATGACATTGTTATTTTATTTATGGAAAGTATGTGGTAAAGTCGAATACAGGTTTCTACGATTTTGTTTTACGATTACAGTTGATATTTTCTCGGCTACAGCAACGTGAAAAAGTTATTTTTAGCAGTTCTGAGGAGCTTGATAATCATGTTTTTAACTATCGGACTGCATTTTTAAAATCATAGGGACTTAATTTGAAGTGTGTTTTCTTTTCGTAGATAAACGCATTAGAAACATTTTCGGTAACTATACATGAAAAACGACTTTCCGTAACACGATACAGAACGTCTCACGCGCCAGGTCCGCTAACTAATCTGTCACACACAACCAGGTTCAAAGGAAAACAATTACAACTTAAATAAAAAAAAACACTGTAAATTGTTGGGAATCCTACAAATTCCAGATGAAGCTGCAGCATCAGGTCAAGGTGACTACGTTATTGTAACATCACTGAAGTCACGAGATACTACATTTATAATCTATCAGACCAGTAGAAGCTGCTCACATCCCTTCAACGACCAGAAAACAGCTGATGATCTTCAAACGCCTGAACAGATCTTCATAAATAATAGCTCAGAACACTTTCGATCAAGTCAGCTTTCAAACAAAAAAAAAACTGCATGAAAATCGGTCATTAGTTTAGGAGCTTCGATGCCACAGACAGATACACAGATAGACAGACAGACGCGTCAAACTTATACACCCCTCATTTTGCGTCAGGGGCACAGTCGTAGAAGTACAGGTCTGGACAATTACCTATCTACCAATTTATTTGCTTGACTCCTTTGATGTTTGGCTGCAGTTCACCAAGTTACCGAGAATGTTGTGCGTCTTTGGCGCTGCAATCAGGACGGTCGGACTCAAACTCCGTCCACTTTTTCCATTGTTTACATTATAAAGAAAATAAGGATTGCAGGAGCCATGCTTTAGGATTGTGTGTGAAGGAAGTATTTCATAAATTGATAAAAAAAAATTCGTTTTGATAAATTGTTTATCTTAGTGGGAGGGAAGTAGGCGGAGTTTGAGCTCGACCGCCCTGATTGCAGCGCCAATGACGCACAACATTCACGGTAACTTGGTGAACTACAGCCTAACAATAAGGGGGTCAAGTTTCCAGGCGAGTGTCCAGACCTGTTCTTCAACGGCCGTGATCGGGGGTTAAAATATAAAATTAAATGTATTTGTTTTAAATACCACGTTTTTAAAACGGACTAAAAAGTATTTAAATAATCTCTCCTGTAAAAATCCTTGTAAGATAATAAAAAAATTACATACAATAGATAGGAGTGTAAAGAGTATCTGTCAATGAGAAAAGTCACAATGCAGTACACATCACAATAACAATAAAACTGTTTGTGACTCAGGAGAAGTACTCATGTATTAATTCCCACCTATTGCGTGCGACCCGCGTTTTATTCCTTTAAAATTTTTGTGGGTATTTTCATTGAATAAATTATTTTATAAAGGTTTAGTCCGTTTTACAAACTTTTTATTGTTTATATTATATTCTGCGTTCTTTTGTGTGTTAAATTTTACAATGACATGCTTTAAAAACCTGGTGGGTAGAAAATAAAAATTTAAATTGGTTAAGTAGGTTGCTATTTTATCACAATTTTTTCTCTCATATTGCATTGCTGTCCATTTCTGATCGATGTTAAAGTTTTAATTCCTTAGCTCCTTACCAACATAGAAACAAAGAGACAGAAAAGTGACTTAATAAAATCTTGTTAAAAGGGCTATAAGATAAGAACTAAACAGATAGTCAATCGTCGCCTGTGCTTTTTATAGGATTAAGTAATCTAGAATGTTAGCACAGACGAATACGTGAAATTCGCAAATTTGTTGGTCTTTTCATCATACTATTCAAAAATTAAATTTTATGGTCGCCGTTTCAGGCCTCCCTATTTAATTTTGCAGTGGTTTCAAAAATATTTTAACGCAAATGAATGCATTTATCAAAAACTCATTCTGGCACTTTTAACACTTATAGGCCTATATCATCGTCTGTATCTGAATTTTTCTGATGCAATACAGCAAACGGATTTGTAGATTTTTGCCCCTGAAATATTACATATTTTGTTGTCAAAATATGCCAAAATGAATCAAAATATTTTTTTCTAGCAAACTGTACATTATTTTTAAAAACCGCTCTGGAAAAATTGTGTCTCGTATGACTGTAAACAGTCTCAAATTTTTTTCAAAGGACTTGGTTTAAAAATATGTGATACTTGCTGTCCCTTTGCGGCTTCGCCCGCGTGTACTATAGAAAAGAGTAACTAAATTTTAATAACGTATTAATTGATGGTGTTACTATATTCTCTGTATATCTTTATAACAACAAATACAAACAGCTTTATCCAGTCCACTACGCTGAGGGTACTTTGATTGCAGAACATCTTTGTATTTAATTCATCTTTATTTCTCTACAAAATAGCTACCCGGCCGCGGCTTTGCCCGCGTGAAGTTATGTAATACAAACAGTAACTCTGGATAAAATATGTGATGAAGGCATTTAACAGCTAGCGTACTCAATAACAGTGAACTATAAATTGTCTTAGCTCAGTGAAAAGAGCGCACGCAATATGCTCGTATGATGTCATGTCATGTTCCATCGCAAAGACTTGCACAGGATACGAACCCGTAACCCCACCCCTCCCACACCACAAACCTTGTACAATACCCGAGTGAATACTTAAAGGCAGGCCGTAATAATACTTTCGTATGTACGGGCTACAGTCCAAAGAGGTTTTATTTATGGTGGGTTGGCAAAAAAAAAAAAAACCCCCGCAACTCCACAGACTTAACTACAAATTATTCAAGACAAGCCATGAGAGTTATTTCGCGTGTACAGGCTATAGTCCAAAGAGGTTTAACTATACGCAAGAAATAAAAAGGAAACAAATTTTGAACTATTTCAGGTGTTACGAAAGATTATTCTTAAACACGTTTTATTTTTTATAGGCTTTCAAGGGCGAATTTCCAAAGATCGTTAAATTACTTTTTAGGTAGTTACTTATGTTTCATTATAAGACAAAAGCCACCTCGATATCTCTAACGGTTTAGGTGATACGACTGATTAATAAACAAACTGTTTTATTATTTTACCGGCTTTCAAAAACGAATTTTTAGGTATTTGCGTAAGCTTCATTTTAAAGAAAAAATCACTTCGATATTTCAGGTGGTTTAAGAGGAAGAGTGAATTTACTGTAAACGAATTAAACGGCTTTTCACCTCCTTAATATAAAAATTTCGAAAAATCCTGAAATTTGTTTCTAGACATTTGTATTTGCGACCTAACGAAGTGAATAAGACGACGATAGCCCGTCGGGTTCGAGAAATATCAAAGATTTGCAAAAAAAATACATTTCACCCCGTTTCACCACCTTAATAGCCGAATTTCAAAATTTCCTTTCTTAGTGCGCGCCTACGCCACAAGAGGAAACTTCCCTTAAAATTTCACGTTTCTAGGTCCAGTGGTTTGGGCTGGGCGTTGATGATGAATGAAGGAAAGAATGAGTCAGTCAGTCAGTGAGTGGGACACTTACTTTTATATATATATATATATATATATATATATATATATATATATATATATATATATATATATATATATATACTAGCAGTCCACCGCGGCTTTGCTCGCGAGTATTATTCGTAACTGATAATATTTACTTTAATTGAAAAATCTCTTTGTACACAAGATTGGTACTTCAGTCATCAAGTGTTAGAATGTCCAAGCGGTTAGTTGAACTAATTCTGCAGCAGGATAAGTAGCTATAGCTGTCCACGCGAAAAGCAGTCTTAGTTTGTCCCTGCCACTAACAGCGACTTCGCCTGGGCCTTATTTATAAAACTGCCAATTTGACGTTCTATGGTAGTTACAGACACCTAAGGTAAGAGGTGAATCGAATGAGAAACATCTGTTTATCCTGTGCACAACCATTGGTGACGGTGCCCTCAATTATATATTGTCAAAATATTCACTTTAACTTTATTGACATTACAAAGTTTCAGAGGGTAAAGGTTTCGCGGAAACGTATTTGGTGCCCCAAACCTGAGATTAGTGAGATGATATATCGTCGGTTTAATGCCAAAAGTGACAATGTCAAAATGAGATAAAATTATAAAAATGCTAGGAATATGTATATGTTGTTCACGAACAATTGTACAAGTTTAAAATCTATTAGTCGTTTCGTACTGTTGTGTCACAGTATAGTAACATACCACATTTTTGTTAATATATACAATTTAATACTGTTTTTAAACGAAAAATCATTTATGACTCAATCACTTTTGGCAGTACACCGACGATATGTCAACTGATATTGTAGAGGAACCTAAGTGGAAAGCGAACTGCAATTTTACCCCTTTTAAAGACTACATGTAAATTGCACTAATTCGATCTGCCTTGTAGTTTTTGTGTGTCAGAATCACGGTCGTAGAAGAACAGGTCTGGACACTCGCCTATGTAACAATGTATTTTGCTTGACCCCCTTGTTGTTTGGCTGTAGTTCGTCAAGTTACCGAGAATGTCGTACTTTTTGGCGCTGTTTTCCGGGCGATCGGACTCAAACTCCACCCACTTTTTTCCATTGTTAAATTTATAAAGTAAATAAAGATTGCTGGAGCCTTTTCTTAAAATTGTGAGCGAAGGAAGTATTTCAAAAATTGATAAAAAATACGTTTTGATAAATTGTTTATCTTAGCGGAAAGGAAGTGGGCGGAGTTTAGTCCGACCGCCGTAACATCAGCGCCAATAAAACACAATATTCTCGGTAACTTGGTGAACTACAGCCAAACAACAAGGGGGTCAAATATCCAGGCGAGTGTCCAGACCTGTTCTTATACGGCCGTGGTCAGAATTGAACGTTTGCACGCAGCTTTTAACGGAATTCGAGCCCAGAACCTCCCGGAATTTAGACCTGAGTAACAAACAACTGCGTTACGTAAAGTCGAAATAATTCATGAAAATAAAATTTATTGAAAAAATAAATAAAATATCTGTGTCCTGGGCTCATAGAGGTTGTACAACACCACGTCTCGATAGGTTACTGTAGTGAAACTCCTGTATAGGTTGTTTCTCGCTGCTCGTTCCTGCTTTTCGGATCGTCTGCCTTGATTATTGACCAACTAAGTTTTATTCTTAATAATTACGTTTCTTACCAATAAAAAAAAACATACATATATATATATTTTTTTATATTTACGTAAGCATCACTCTGACGCGAACAACACCTCAATATCGCTACTGGTTAGATAGATATCGTGGGTTGATGGAAAACAAATTTTGTGTTTTTTCACCCTTTTGGGTGTCGAATTTCGAAATATTTTAAATTTTTACATCTTAGACATTTGTATAAGTATCCAACTGAAGTGTAAATCACATCGCTAGCCCGTTAAGTTGAATTAAAATCGATCAT
>PNEQ01110999.1:0-44382 GCA_003012365.1 Medauroidea extradentata
TAACCACCCCTGGTGCCCCTACAGCTCTGGCGCCACTACACGTGGTTACTTAGTGACTCTGCTTTCTCCCGAAAACCAACATCACCCCTCTCCCTTCCTCAACAGTATGCAGCACCACACCTCCCCCCCCCCCCCCCCCCCCCCCCAGGCCCGGATTAAAAGAGGAATTGCAAATAGTGGAATCCCATTACTATGAGTACGGGATATTACGAGACGTTCGTAATTACGAGTGTTTTGTAATGCACCATCAGTTTGTGTATGCAGTTTATTATATAAATGTTCGGTATTTACGAGTGGTATCGTCATGAGCACTTCCGTAGATACGAGAGATTCACAAGCAACAATCATCTAGATACCACACAAAATTATTTTTTTAAAATTATAAGTAAACATAATAAATTCAGGCGCAACAGATAATCATCGTTCAACAGCTTAGCGTGGCAGAGTGAACAACGCGAGATACGACAACGGTGGAAATGCAGTTGCATCTGGCAATGCTGCTCAGCTGGCGTGACTTGCTCGACCCAGAGATTAGACACCTCGATTGTTATGGATGCCATCTTGGTACAACACAAAAGCGAAAGTGGCCCATGGACTGAGTACACAGCATTGCTTGCGTGCATCTTCGTTTTATTATTATAACGAACGACGCTGCAGAATCAGTTTCAAACTCACTATGATTTTTTTTATTGTGTATGTTATACTGCAAGAAGTTAAAAAGTTGTAACTTAACCTGCTAGAGCTGTTTGTAGAACATGTTAGATTTGTCCGATCATAGCAACCCATCAAAAGCAAACTTCTTTTGGATCTCTTTTTGAATGCCTGCAGTTGAAGTTTTACACTACCCAACGTAACCCGAGTAAATTCATAAATTTCTTGTGTCATGTTTTTATACGTTACGTGTTATGATTTCTTAACGATTTAATTTTAATTAAATATATGTTGGAATGGATAAATAAACTGTACTCTTACTAAAAACTGTTATTGTCGCTTTGAACATACTTCACAACATGGGTAATATGGAACAGTCTTTTGTTAGTCCAATAAGATCTAATTGGTGCAACGTTTTTCGTTTCAGCTAATCATAAGTGAGCTGGCAGTGCTGTTCGTTTTAGTTGCTGCCTCGCTAGACGTCCATTTTTGTTTTGTTTACTTATGTTTTGCAGTGCTCTAGCGAGTGAAAATGGTTACAAAACGCTAATGGAGATCATGAAATAAATAAAATTATTGAATGTTACGCCTAATAAACACATGGCTATCGTTTTTGGCAGTCTTGTTTTATAATAGCAGAGATACTCTAAGGTAAACTATACTGTTATTATTCCTATCCCACATACGTCAATATCATATAAAATAGTTTGTTTACATAAACATTCAGTTTTTACGACAACTTGTAATTACAATTTTTGTGCTGTTACGAACTCTCATAGTAATGGGATTCCACTGTACTTCCAACAACTTGTTTTCTTTTTTCTCCCATCCCAACCTTTTCCCCACATAAACAAATCCCTGTGAACTTATGAATTTTAAATAATTTTTCCAGTTTTCTCCCCCCACCCCTGAAATTTCTGTTACGTAACCTATGCTGTAAACCCCCCTGTAGGCATCCCTGCGTACATGTTCACTTCTAAATGTTTACCAGCAAAGCAATGCCAACATAGGTTGTGAAAAACATCTGGCATGTGTACTTACTTATGCAAGAAGAAAAACGTTGCTAAGCATTAGTAGTATTTCTGTGTGCGCTTCACATCCTTTCAGCCCACAGGAAGGTGAAGATGTGTAACTGTATGCTTGTTGCTAACGATTTCTCACTTTGGACCTTAAACTTTCTAAGAAGATCTTCTTGTTCCTTATTCAGTAAGGTATTATAGTAGCTGGATAGAACCCGTTAATCATTTCAAATAACTCTCGCATCTGGCCATTCAGTGTCAGATATAATTATTTTAAATAGGTGAGTTGTATGTTTTGCCACGCTGTGATATTTTGGTGCTACAAAATTTTGACATGTTAAGTGTTATACTATTAATTTTAAAGATCTACTCAGTTACTTGCTTTCACGTTTATTCTAGACAAATTTAAGAGACCTGAACAGCTGGCGCATGAACTGCATTGCAGCATGTTAGGAGAAAGCTTTTTATAGGATACTACTAAACAGGTTTTAAATACCTTTATCTATGAAAAGAAAACACTTAAAACTATGCTTCTCTATTTTTGTTTTTTAGAAATCATGCTTAGAAACATAGTTTCCAGGCACCTTGAAATGGCTAAACACAGCTTTTTCAGACTGCTGTCACATAAATAATACCAACTGAAATTATAAAATAACAGAGAAGCATGCGCCGGACTTAACTATGCTGTTTCCATAAATAAAAATATATGGTCACAGCTTTGAACAACATAGACAAAAACCAACGACCGAAACACTGTACGCACTTTATGCACCATGTGTATAAAGGCAACACGGTTATTGACACACGAGCCAGTCTAGCTCTTATTGCCTGCCTGTTTCCTTACCTAAGACGCGGCATCTAGCACCTACTGTACAGGACTCTTAAAAATAATGCTACACTTTGCATCAACCTAAAGTATGGCAGGATCTGGAATGAAACAAGGATTTTAATTACGTAGTAGTGTTGCAGTAAGGGTGTTCTCCTCCCTATGATATAAATTATATCTTTACACTTCCTACACACCTATAAATTAAGTTGGGCTGGAATAAACTTTTATGTTAACCTTGACTAAGACAGCCAGCTCTACTTCATGCAAAAATTCTCCAACAAAGCAACACGTGAGTGCAAAATACCTTCTTGTAAATTCCCATATTTTACACTATTCCTTATTTTAAACCTTCTCTCTAGTCGTCTGCAAACCCCATACACCATTCCTCCTCCATAAACTTTCCTGTGTTTTACACCTTTTTATACCAGGTCCCTCAAGAAGAGTAACACAGGAACTTCACTAGTATCATAATAATATTGCACCTAACTGTTAGTTTCACATTGTGAAGTGTTCAGCCACTTACCTCTAACTTATTCAAATTTATATCAAATATATTTTTTGGTATTTAAATTAAATATTTATTAACAGGGTGTTATGTCCTATTCAGGATTGGTTCGTCAAGGGGTTCAGAATGATACAACAGGATTCAATTACTTAGTAATTTGGGACACGAAAAATTTAAATTCTTCTTTCAAAATTTAAATATAAAATACAGTCGGAAATTTTAAAGTAGAGTCGTTTGTTTATTTTCCTGGCTTGTTTGGTTTCAAATTGACCACAGTATAATTTTAATTATTTTTGTTGATATAACTTTTTCTTATATTTTTCCTAATTTTTGGGTTTTAGCAAATTTTAATATCTTATCAAATTTTTCCAGGTGAAGTGAGTAACTTCTTGTGTTGCAAGCTTTTCCAGGTTGTAGGATTTCTGGCGCCGACGTCATGGTTGATTGCCGGCTTTATGGAATTTCTTCATGACGTAGATTGTTGATGCATGTGTGCCAGCCGTTGCAGGGGGTTGCTTAGGGTATTGCGCTGCGAAAGTAGTTCTGCTGTTGCGCACCTTGTGTGCCCAACTATTGTTTTTGTGTTAATACTCTTTATTATATTGATGTAACAATTATAGATTAAATTTTTTAAACCCTTTGTTATATTTTTTTAAGTAATTTTGCTGGTTTTGATAAATTTGGGATTCTGTTGTATCACTCTGCCGAGGTATGCTATTAGTTACTATGTCCGTCGAAACCTTTATCAGTCATGCAGAGATGGCGGAAAGGATTGGACGTGTCGTGGGCGCAGTGGAGAAGCGGGGGTGGCGGAAGAAGCCGAGATTGGCTTGATCGTGCAGGCTACGCAGTGGCACGGACTTAGCTTTTGCATCCATCTTTGTTTATTTATTTACTTATTTATTTATTTATTTTTTTTTTTAACATTATAAGGTGTTGGGAACTAGGATGTTATGGATAGTGGATCCCATAGAATAGCAGTGCAACTACGTCTTTGTTTACTTTTCACTCGATACAGTACTTAAAATCCAGAATCAGTACCACAGCAAAACTAAAAACGAACATGGTAGTAGCATAACCTCGACTCCATTATCGGAATTGAAGTCTGATTTTTTTTTTTTGATACGCTAGCAATGGTAACGCTATCTAAGTCGAATGTTGTATGAACTGCGCTACGTAAAATAAAATTACAGTATAAGTGAAACCAGTTTTTTTTATGTAAACATAACCTAAAACTTTCCGCCTATGTGCCGTCTACAAGCTATTAAACCCCACTAAGCAACAACAAGCAGTGGGGAGACAGCCCCGCCACATCTAGAGCGCCGAACAGGAACATCAACACACACACACAAAGCAGCCACGCTAATCTGATGCCCGAACAAGGACATCACATCACAGGGACAGCCCGCCACAACATGAATAATTTTAGTAAGTTTGATACATCAAGAAACAAATGGACCGAAGTAAATGAAAATCTATTTAGTTCTGTTACTGCAGTCATACTAATATTACGAGTAAAAAAATATAATGTAACTCACACGCAGCAGTAGCTTGTTGGCTTTTCTCTTTAAGTCGTCGGCAACATTTTTTGGAAGTTCCTTTGCCCGACCTGCCACCAGCTCCCACTGGTGGAAAGCATCAGATGTGTGGTTGTAGTCACTCTCCACTCCTCTGAGATGACCCCAAGGAGGAGGTACCAAACCTCCCGATAGGTGTCCAGTCCTCTCTCTCAGCATAGTTCTCATGTCATCCAGTGTGTCCAACAGCACGCCAGTACAGCCATCATCACATGCTGGTACAAATATCACTCCTCTCAGCAATTGGACATCAAACACACTAAAAAATCCCTTTCAACTACAGTCAGAAAGAATAGTCCGGAAGCAAGCTACTAATTTTATGACTAAAACTTACCTGAAGACCACTGTTATTTAAACACACTAGTGCTGTAGTCCTACAGTATTCTCCTAGATCCTTCAGGTTCTAGTATTACTAAGCTGTTACTATCAGAAAAAAACCAAAACTTTAAAGAAAAAAGATGAAAATCTCCAAGAATAATGACAACAGTTGATTAAAGTACACTTTTAGTAACAGCTGCTTTTAACTGGTACATTATAAGACAAAAGACCGACAAAAATAGAGGATGAAAGAGAAAGGGAAGATGAGAGAGAAAGAGAAGATGAGAGAGAAAGAGAAGATGAGAGAGAAAGAGAAGATGAGAGAGAAAGAGAAGATGAGAGAGAAAGAGAAGATGAGAGAGGAAGAAAAGAGAGAGGAAGAGAAGAAGAGAGGAAGAGAAGAAGAGAGAAAGAGAAGAAGAGAGAAAAAGATGAGAGAGAAAGAGAAGAAGAGAGAGAAAGAGTTGATGAGAGAGAAAGAGTTGATGAGAGAGAAAGAGAAGATGAGAGAGAAAAAGACTATGTTAGAGATGGAAAGAAAATAGTAAAAGATATTTAAAAAAAAGGTCATACATTTGGCATGATACTACACATTTTTTTTATCTGAGATACATAGTTGAAAGCAACACTCACAGGAGCAACCAATGCTGGTGAGGACACTACGCCCCGAGCACGTGCTGCAGTCACGACTGGTGATACCTGGGCGACAGTTGCACTGGCCAGTTATCTCATCACATTCGTCACTTGCACTCCCATAGCGGTTACAGTGACATGGCTGACAAAAACCACCTTCTTTTTTTGGGAAGCCAAACCAACCATAAGCACAGCTGAAACATTTAGTTAGGTGTTAAATACTGTAACTTGAATTACTGAAGAGCAGAAATATTTAGGTAGTAAAAAATAAAATTGTATTCCTTCAACGAAATGAAATTACATGATAATAAAAAATATACTGAGCATACTACCGGTTTTTCACCATTTCACCAAATATCTTTTACAAATCAACATTTTTTTTACACTGATAGTACAAAAGTAACTTACTATAGTAAACATTACAATTAGCAATGTTTTCAAGCTAAATTCTATTTTGCATACTTAAATAATACTACAATGGGAATACACTGAAATTTTAAGAAATTTCTGAATATAAATTAAAACTTACTAGCCGAGAACACATTTTAAAAGGGTGAAGTACTTAAATGTTTATAGAACAATTGCAAAATTGTGTACACACATTAACCAGCTAAATCTTTAAGGGTTTCACTACATTTTGAGAAAAATGTAAAAATTATACCATTGTGCATTCTCCAGCTCTTGTGAATTACTAAGAAATTAATTAGTTTCAATGAACAAAATGTAAGTAGCTATTTCATTACTAATAAATCATTATCACCTTCAACTACAGTTGTAGGATAAACTATGCATCATGACTAATCTAATACAGCGTACATTCAGATGTTGGAGAAAGCCGGACTACATAAACAGTATTTTGAAATAGGATATAGACTTGATTGAAATAACAAACTTAGCTATTTACACTAGACCCCTGATTTTACGAACACACACTCAGGAACACTCAAAAAATAACAAAATTCAACGACAAAGAAAAATTGTAAGTAATTACACTGACAATGTATTAAATATATATTATCTAATTCACTGCGCTAAAATAGGAGTTGTAGAGTTAAGTTATTACTTGGCAAGTCACATTATTAAAAACTAAACAAATGTGGTGAAAATTCATTTAAAAATGTGGCAGTGACAGTGTCAGCCGCCCATGCCAAGCCGGCTTACGCCCTCCGCCACTACAAAGTGTTAGGATCTAATTGAGGCCATACTACAGTGCACCTGTTCCAGCACATGCGCACACACTCATTTAAGTATAGTGTAGCATGGCCCAGGCCAAGACCCCCAGATTAATTTTTACATGTTTATTTTACAATATGCAAGTTTCAATTTTATTTGTCATTTATAATGTAGGCCTCATGGTCATTCTAACAATGGTGTGAAAGTTTTGTTAAGAACAATTTATTAGGAACTTTATTTGTTACATGCCAGCAATTCAGTGGAAATTAATTTGTATTTAAAATAATCAGTTTGAGTAACTGTGAACTAATTATTCTTAAAATGACATTTAGTTTGGTAATTAGAAATTACTCATTTAACAGTAAGAATAACAGCTTATTTATGTTTATATTTATTTAAAATTTAAATGATTCTGTTTATATCCAGTAAATTTTCAATATGTACTTTTTGCTTAAATTGTTTGCATTTGAATTTAACGAAATTATGTGTTGTGATGTGCTCCACCCACCCTTGCCTTAATTTCTCTTTTTTTTCTAAGTAATAACTGAGTGCATCACCTTAAGTGTATTATTTGATTAATGAGTTTCCTGTATTTTAAAGCTACATTAAATTGGAGTCATAATAAGGACCAGAGTTTCGTTGGCAAGGTTCATAAACAACCTCTGATGTGTGCAAGCTGACGCCCTACATCATCAGTGTGTCCGAATCCAATTGTGAAGCGAATAAACATTAAAGTACCATGGACTGTGCCCCTGCGTGAACGCAACAAGTCCATCCAATAAAATAATCACATTTCTAATTAAATTATCTTCATTTGTTTTCTCTTCATAATACAATCTTGTTCATTGCAGCTATAACATTTTATAATTAAGTATTTGGGTTATTTACCAGCCGAGACACTTCCGTTGAAATAGGATGTGTTCTTTCTGCTTATTTACTGGACCAGGTAAAGTATAATTTTGTGAGTGATAAAAAAATTAATTAAGAGTGAAATTTATGTTTGTTAATTTTGTATGAAACATAGTAATGTTGGGTGTCTACCGACGCGTCCCGGAATTCTAAGTAATTTTGTTCTCGTGGAGAATTGTGGTTAAACCAGCCCTGTTAAAGTTATTGGTGTTTAAAGATATTGGTGTTTTTCTTGTAAACAACAGAGTTGAGAGGAAATGATGACGTCGGCGCTGGGTGTGTGCGTGACCCACGCCTGGGTTTTTCCTGATGTGATGCTAGTCTGTTCTCAACTGTAGTCGCGCCCCCATCATGTTTATTTGAGTAATTAGTTGTTTAAGTGTCCTGCTGCATTCCGTTATAGAGAATCATGTTGTGTATTTTTATGTTCATTGATTATGGGCAAGCGCACGTAAACGTATTTTATATTTGTTGGTCCAGTAAATAAATATTGATTTTTAGCGATTGATCCAGAGGGGACTCGGCTGTTCCTGGCATCGGAAGCGCTGTGTGAGTCTCAACGGTTAAAAA
This sequence comes from Medauroidea extradentata, assembly GCA_003012365.1. Classification (NCBI taxonomy): domain Eukaryota; kingdom Metazoa; phylum Arthropoda; class Insecta; order Phasmatodea; family Phasmatidae; genus Medauroidea; species Medauroidea extradentata. The sequence continues at coordinate 8,185 of PNEQ01110999.1, forward strand.
CTTCCTACTTGTTTTTATGACTTGCAACATGCTGGTCGTGTGTTGCTGTGAAGTGGTTAAAATGGTGATAGGCGGAGAACCCGCGTGCGCTAATAGACTGACTGGCCCGGGCTGGATCAATCGTGACATGTAAAGCTGCTGAGCTTATATTTTCGATTTTTTTTTTTTTGTTGTAACCAATAAGGAAGGCTTGGCCGGGAAGTTAATTTTGTAATGGATTTGGTGTAATCTCAAGCATAGGGCACATGTTGTGCGCCTACAAGGCACTCGTTTGTGCAGAGATGTAACCAGCCTGTCCGAAGGTTTTTTTTAGTAAAACCTCTCATGATCATGGAATTTGACTGTATTTCTTTCTACTTCTTCATTTAAAGGTACCCGCATTCGAACCCCCCCCCCCAATAGTGATGTACATGGCACTATTCAGAGGAAAGAGATACTGCACCGATGTGCGCTAGTCCACCGAGGCAAATACGTAACTTCTACGTCAAATTTTGTTCCATTTTTGGTACCAAGCCAACACGGTACCATCACAAAAATCTGGCGCCCAATGTGGGGCCTCGATATCATTGAGATGCAGAGCGTGTGTATCCACTACGAGATTTTCCAGACCTTCAATATCATCGGCAGCAATCTAAGTTGGTAATGTACAAGTGTGAGTGTGTGAATGAGTCCAGGCACCGACTAAGGTATGTGAAGGTGTGAGTAGTGTAAGTAGTAGTCACCTAGAGCATGAGCCCATGTGTCGATGTTTCTAGAGGGTTTGATTTAATTTTGCTTGTGTGTTTTTGCGATCACATATCTGAGCCGCTGTATAAAGAAGGGAATTGTGATAGGAGTTTCCTTATTGTTAATGGACAACATGAGAGTGGTGCTAATGAGGTGGCATGAACACGTTTATTAGGCTCTGATATCTGTAATAAGGATAGGCCGAGTTGGGAAATTCAGAATTTTTCTCTTTGTTTATGTTATCCACAATGTTGAGTGCAAGTGGCGGTCAGATTGCTTTGGGAAGTGACGGGACTGATAGGCCGAGTGATGAATCTGAGCGGGAGAGAGAGGATATGAAGACGACAGAACCGATGTGCGAAGAAGACAGCATGAATGTAGAACTAGGAGAATTGGAGGTAATCACGTCGGAAACACTGAGTGTGCACGCGTTAATACGATTAATGAGGGAGGAAAATTGAGCGATGATGCGCGAATTTAGAGATGAATTACGTGCGGAATTCAGTAAGGATAGGGAGGAGACGAGGGCACTTAAAGAAAAGTTGGATGAGGGTCTCGAACTGATGCGGAGTGAATTGAGTAAAAATCAGAGTCAGAAGGAAGCGAGCGAGAAGTGTATACAACAGATAAGGGAGGAGGCACAGGTGGTGATAGCTGAAATTCGTACCACTGGTCAGGAAGTGCTCCGGGAAATCAGTGAGGAAAGTGGTCGGGTATTGAATCGGCTTATAAATGAGCACCATGAAGTGATTCAGCAAGCGGCGATGAAGTAACGGGGGAGTTGGGCGATTTCTGGCAGGAGATACGCAGTACCGTATCAGATGCAGTAGACGCAGCCATGCGTAAGCAAACTGAAAACTTAACAAGGATAGGACATGACGTGGGGGTACAGCATCAAAGTGTAACATGCTTAGAGAATCGTACTGTAGTGGAGAATGGCGTAGCGGAAGTGTTGCGGCGCAGTAACGAGCAGACACATTGTGAACCAGTGATGCAGGCGGTCAGGGTAAGTAGAGTGTATAGTGACAGAGATATTCCGTGATTCAGTGGCGAAAAACACAAACATCCACGTAGGCACTTGTATTTGCAGGAGTTTTTCAGTGCGCATGAATGCATACCAGCTGAGCAGCTCTCGATTGCATGTCGATCCATCGCTGGGAAGTGCACAAATTGGTTGTCATTGAGGGGAAAAGGGATGAGTAACTACGAAGAATTTGAGAAAGAATTTTTGGAAGAGTACTGGGGATTGAGAATTCAGGGCGCTAATAGAGCACGACTGTATGGGAGCTCGTGCAAGATAGGCGAGTTAGAAGCACATTTAATCAGGGTAGCGGAACGGTCGGAGTATTATGATCAACCATTAAGTGAGGCGGGCATTATTGCTTTAGTGTATGCGCAGACGCCGGCGGAAATTCAGCGTATGCTTATCGGCAAAGAAATGAGGACGCTCGATCAACAGAGGAGAATTCTGCAGGAATTAGATCGGGTAGGAGAGACGGGACAGGCTAAGGGGTACCGGCAGCACGAGATGTGGGATGGTCCGGGAAATAGGATGCAGGACAGGCAGGTGGGTCGCCCTAATTTCAGGAGAGAAGATGAGTACTGTGATATGCGATTTGGCCAAGGAGGATGGAGGCAGAGTCAGGGCAGACAGTTTCAGGGTAACGAGGGACGTAGGGATGAGAACCGAGACACCGGGTCACGTGAAAATGGAGGGAAGCCAAGTACCGGAGAATCGAGAGAGAGAATATGTGTGTCAAGATGTGAGAACTGGTGGTCATGTTTCGACGAATCCCAGTGGCGGCAGTGGGGCGAACTCGTACCACTTCCAAGCGAACAGGTCAGCATTCATTTCAGACAGGGAGCGGGAGTTCTTGACGGAGGAGAATGACATCAAGGGTATTCCAATTTGTATTCCTGAGCTGATGGGACGGGTTGCCAACCAAGAGACGAGTATCTTGTTTGATTCGGGTTCGGAAATATCGGGAATCTCTCAGCAGTACTTGGAACAGTTAATGAAGGGGGGTGCAGCATTTCCGATGCTGCCGGTACCACAACTTACCATCGTGGGGGTGATGAAGGGCCGCAGTAAAACTGTCAATCGACAAGTGTACCTTGATCTGTGTTTCAATGGGAGAGAGTACAGGGCAGTGTGTTTAGTGATCCCGCAGTTGGCGAAGGAGATCATTCTAGGAGTTGATTTCATGGCCGAGCATAGTGTAACGGTTGATTTTGCTACGGGTCTTATTGGAATGGGGGATGACATGTTGCCCATGACGCGACAGGCTGAGAGGAAGGAGTCGGATGCAGTATCGCTTAAGGTGGAGTTGACTGATGAAACTGGATTGATTGAGGCGGGAAATGTCCTGGCGTACGTAGGAGAGGGGCAAGTGCAAGTTAACTGCACCCAGACGAGTGCACGTGAATGGGAGTCGGAGGTAAACAAAGTGTTGTCATTGTGTTAAGTTGGTAGTTCTGATGAGAGGGAGACCATCAGAGAAATTGTACACAGTTTCCGAGATGTATTTGCGAACGAACCAGGGTGCACGTCAGAATACGTGGTGCGAATACCGGTGTCGGAGGAGGTACCTTTCAGACAACGCAGTTATCCAATTCGTGGGTGTACCGAGCAGAAGTTGACATGCAAATAACATAAATGGAGAAAAGGGGCATTATTGAGCGGGGGAATAGCCCTTATGTCAACCCGTTAGTGTGTGTAAAAAAAAAGTCTATACACGACTACCCCCCACCCCCCTATTACAGGTGATTCTAAATAAAATGAGCACTTTTGTAACCCTAGTAACTTTTTTCCTTTTAGACAATTTGTATATTCCTGCAACTTTTTAAAATAAACATAGCAACCTAAGTAACAATGAAAGTGTAGATTATACTGTACTTTACTACTGAGGGGACAAATACTTTCTTTTAACTAATATTCTAGGCAAAATAGTCTTCAAAGGTGCCGACTATCGCAAACGCCCTATACAACTCTTTTCCTGAAAATTGTGAGGGGTCGTAACAGTGAGATTCTATTATAATTAATAATTTATGTGTACATACCTGTCACAATATTTCCCTCTATATCCCTCTTTACAATGGCAAATAGTTCTTTGTGGGGTAACTTGACAACTGCGAGCAAAGTTCTTATCAGATTGAGGACAAGGACAAGTATGACATCCTCCTCTGTTGGGATCACCATAGTGGCCTTCTCCACAACGCTCACAGTGCTCACCACCAGTGTTTTCAGAGCAGTTCTACAACAACAAATCAAAATTAATAAATTATGTACATTTCTGCTACAATAAACATACTTGGTAATTTCATGACCATACAATTTTCTAATCACTGTTGATGCTTTGATTTCCTGACTAACTGAAGTACTGTATATTACCTAGTACTTTTTAGAAGTTCATCTGAACTTGCATTTTCAAGCATAACATCAAAGCTGATGTTATGAGAATATGAAACACAGTAGAACTCCAATTTAACGAAATGCCTTGGAGCCAGAAAATGTTTACTCTAAATTAATTCCTTTAATCTGACTTTTATATTTCTTAACCCCCCCCCCCCCAAAAAAAAAAGTCAAATCCACAGGCATATTTCGTCAAAATTTAAGGTAATGAAAAAAAAAAAGAATGTTGGCCGAAACAATAACATACCACAGTTACCATCAATTAGTAAGCCACAACAATGAAAGAAAGAAATTTGGGTAAAAAACTTTAAAAACTTCCAATGGAACGCACGGGGAGTGTGCCTAGTGAATTAGGCCAAGGGCGTGCCATATACAGTCAATACCCGATTTAATGACCCTTCACGTCCCTGGAATAGGGTCATTATTTTGGAGGGGTCATTGTTAGAATTTTGAAAAATTTTCAGCGATCCCGACCACTAAAATGTCGAGATTTACCATTTTTTAACATTGAATCAGCGTTCATTCGTCTTTGGCGCAAAAATTATGTTTTTTTATAAAATTATACACATTTATTTTCAAAAGCAAACGTGTTATTTTTAAAAGTATGCCATTGAAGTGGATCTACGACCTTTGCTTAGTTCAATATAAATCATAAAAAATGCAGATAACATAAATTCTTGCGCCCGCAACGTTCATTTTCGGATGTTATTTTCAAGAATGCCACAACAAAGTTTATTGAAATAGTAATATTTTTCAGTAGAGTGAAGTATTTTTAATAAATAGATACACTGGAGGCGGATATATACGACATTTCTTTGGCTCAAAATTGAGCAAAAACGTCACCTGCATTATAGATTCTTGTACCCGCAAAGACCATTTTTGGAAGTTATTTGCACGAATACCGCAATGAAGTTTATTGAAATAGTAATATTTTTCAATAGAGTGAAGTATTTTGAATAAATAGATACACTGGAAGCAGATATACAGCCATTCTTTGGCTCAAAATTAAGCAAAAACATCGCCGGCGATATAGATTCTTGCACCCGCAACAACACTTTTCGGAAGTTATTTGTAAGAATACTGCAACAAAGTTTATTTAAATAGTAATATTTTTCAGTAGAGTGTAGTATTTTGAATAAATAGATACACCGGAAGCAGATATACAACCATTCTTTGGCTCAAAATTAAGCAAAAACGTTGCCGGCGATACAGATTCTTGCGCCCGCAACAACCGTTTTTGAAAGTTATTTGCAAGAATACCACAACAAAGTTTATTGAAATAGTAATATTTTTCAGTAGAGTAAAGTATTTTGAATAAATAGATACATACACTGGAAGCGGATGTATGACCTTTCTTTGGCTCAAAATTAAGCAAAAACCTTGCCGGCAATATAAATTCTTACACCCGCAACGACAGTTTTTGGAAGTTATTTGCAAGAAAGCCGCAATAAAATTTATTTCAATAGTAATATTTTTTCAATAGAATGACGTATTTTGAATAAATTATACTCTGGACATGCATATACGACCTTTCTGTTGCTCAACATCAAGCATGAATTTGTGATAATGAAACTTCAATATCGCTGGCAACGTAAATTAAGTGCCAGCAATGTCTGCGATCCGAAACTATTTACAAGGTACTATCATAATGTTGATTGAAATAGTATAAATATTTCAATAGGATGAATGTATGTCATGGTTGACGTCTTAAGACTTTTCTTCGACATATTAGGCACAAAATTTGCCGACCTTCTGGGACTTTGTCTTGGCAGCGAGCGACCACACACACATTTGTACGATAATTTCTGTGCACAAGGACCTATCTGGAAACTGGTTGGTTCAAAAACAACATACACGACATGTCTAACCTGTCACTTGTGTCACTTTTGACCACTACCGAGTCACAGCTCCTGATGCTCGCTTGCTCGCTCATCAGATGGGATGTGATGATAACACTACTCCCTTTATTTTGCAGTTCTTTCACATCTCTAACTCGGCCGGCCGTGTGAAAATAATCTGCTTGTCTAATGATTCTACTCTCTGCATGAGTTATTTACACACTTCACCAATGTGCATGGATTTGATACTCCGTTTCTATTTGTTCACCAACAGTAAACAATTACAAACATCAAGATGTTGATCATTGTGGAGTAACACATTCACAGAACAAAACTGAACCTACACAATGCTGTTACACATTTTCTTTTCACAAACGTATATAAGTGTATCCACAACAGTTATTTATGGTCGAGCCGATTCAATTGTGTGTACGTGCATGTGTGTGGGCACGAACACATGTATGGGCTAGTGACTCACACCAGACGCGCTGTTATCAAGTGTCTTACTGCCCTGCCCTATGCCACGCATATCAGAGACATGCAGGTAGTGTCAGGGCATGAGAAATCAGTGGCAAAAAAGTTCGGCGCGCACATGAAGCTAACTGCCTTATTGAAGTGGTTGGCTGGTGGAGGGAAAGAAGCGGGCGAGTTGCCAACCGACCGAGGGATGGGAAGGGCTATTCGGGCCGGCTGTCTGGCCATTGCGTTGTGCGGGAGGAAGGGTCAGCATCGTATATTTTTGGAACACACACACAGTGTGCGGCAGAGAGAAATAACTGTGACCATTTGCAGCCATAATAAATGCAACACCTTTTTTTTTTTTTTGCTATTTTCTTTGAATTAAATTTTTTAAGCAAATTTTTTTATAATTTTCCACGGTTCCTGGAAGAAGGGTCATTACTTCGAGAGGGTCGTTATTCCCGGGGTCGTATAGTCGAGAGTTTACTGTATGTATGTGTATGTGCATTTTATATAAGTACTAAGTTCTTTCATACACTTTAGTACATTTATTTTAGGTTCCCAAAATAATTTTGTTATGTCACTATTTTCCTTATTCCACTCTTTTCCTTATTCCCAGGATTATTTAATTTGGGCTCTACTGTAATGGCAGAGTGTAAGGGTAGAAGAAATGGCGTGCTCCAAGAATAAGTATTTTTATATACAATTACATTCCCACTCTCGGCAAAGTGATATGTTCACTTTGTGGGCAGTCAACTTCAAAGTAAGCCACGTCAGTTCAAAATAAAAAAATAAAAACTTTTATCAGCCCCCGCCCAGCTCCAACCTGTCGTGTCCCTAAACACTCGGCGTGGCTATAAAATGCAACTAAAATCACAAATTGTGAATTAAACTTCTACCTGTAATTTTTTGCAAAAAAAAAGAAACATCAAGAAAAAACACTGGCAAAATTGTATAAGGATTGAAACTATACCAGACACGTGATTCTAAGTTCATATGAAACCATACAATTAAATTAATTTGAATTTCAGTAAATAATTTACATGTATACAAACAAATAATCATGATTAAATACATACTAGACACACTTACTCATATCAATGATAGTTCACACAGATTAAACTTTTCCCTAACAAACGTTATGTGAACTGAATTAACTGACTGCCACGCATAAAACATTCATTCAAAAGAAATTTAAAATTAATTGATAACTTCTTTGAACCTGTCTCTTACCCCCCCACTGTGATCTTTTGGTAAAACAGTTCACCCTGCACTGTCTTAAATCACTTGAGCAAGTGGAATTTTGTATGGGTCTAAAATGAGAGGTTTAATAATAAAAGAAGAAAAAAATTTCTTGGGAGAAACAAAATTTACTCTGGAAGCAGAAGGATAATTTCCTTCTAGGCAGGATTTAGGCGGGCAACGACTCCACTCTGTGGCCCATAATATGCCCACCTCACACACATTAAAAACTGGTGGCAACTCAAGAAATAGTGGTCTTGATACACTGGTAGCTTTGAAGAGCAAACTGGCACGTCTTCTACGCATTTTACAACTCTCAGAAAAAATCAAAACTAAATCAAAAGGGAAAAAAATATATTTGTACATAGAGCCTAAAAGCACACTTCCTATAACCAAATGCAAAAAAAGGATTAGTGAGGCCAGGTGCTTCACAATAATGGTACAGTCTAACAAACAAATTCGAGCGTTTCTCTATGAGTTGGTACAAAATGTGTAGATATACATAAATATATGTGAAAAAAGACCAGAAAATTACAGGTTACTGTGGACAATATTTTATGATTTCATAATATAGTAATGTGATGAAGAGAATCAGTGAAAAAGCTAACCAGACAGTGGCCAGTTTCTATGTCGCACACACTCGACCTATTGTTGCACTGGCATGGCCTGGCCTCTCCGACCAGTTGTATCACAATGGTCGACTGGACGGAGTTGGTGTCGTAGTAGCGGTAGAACCCGATGCTAGGGTTCTGACAAGAGGTGGCGTTGTACTCCGGAGGACACTCGCACAATTCCACGCCTCTGGCCAAGGGGTAGGGCCGACCAGGTGCCGACACCGCAGTGTCTAAGGTCACATCTCGCAACCTGACACATTGACATGCCACAGTTCAAGACAAAAACTATGTAAACTCCAAGCTTCCAGAATCTTTTGTTACAACATGTCAACTGTCTTGACATGCAGTACTACATAGCTAATCTACACTCATTTTTAATTTTCCTAGCACACAAACAAATTTTTAGTAAAGCTCTGTTTCACATGCAGGAAATGTGTGAAGTAGCTATTCTCTAAATAAAACTCTGCATGATCTGAATAGAGATTCTGTACACATACTTATTTTTCTAAATGTTTCATAGCAGTTCAAACCAACTGTTACGACATTTAATTTTCAGATGATCAAATGTTTGAATGACTTAAAGGCGTTTTAATGACATTGTAACATAATGTACTGGCTATTATTTTTATATTCAATACTGATTTGTGCTTTATTAACTGAACTGAACAGTCAGTTTCTTGAAATGCACAGTAGAAAACACTGAACAACAATGCAAAACCTAGTCACGAGTGTGCAAATCACATAATCACCCAAATCTGCATGCATGAAGTTTTACAATACAGTATTTATTTATCCAAGAAAAAAAAATGTCATTATTATTATTATTAGAAATACAAACAAGAAACCAAGAACGCATTAAAAAATAATGTCTAGTAGAGTTAGAATCAACACCAGACGTAAAATACGAACATCCTGTCAAATTTTAGAATGCTTAATGTACGTTGAATTATAGGTACATACGCTGCCTAAAGTTATTCACACACACAATTTTCTTTAGAAAAAATTACTTTCAGAAAAATGTTAGCTACTGCATCTATAAGCCACAAATGCCTGTTTAGTACTTTATTAGCTTTGGGGATTGAAAATAAATTCCAAAATTCCTTTGTATCACCATTTTAAAATGTTTGACTAACTAAATAAAAACACTAGATTTTTCTTAGCATTAGCCAGAATATCAAACAACTTTTTTGGTTTCATCATCAAAAAGTCAACAAATAGTCGGTCTGCTAGACGATTGCTAAAATGTTGAGTTACAACTTAGTTTTTTAATTATAATCAAAAAAATTAAATGTTATGCAACACACACAACCAATCTACAGTTATGTCATATGTATGATAAATCTTGAAATAATTACAGTATTTGCATGAGCTGTTAAAGGAAGCTTTAGTATTAAGAGTCATGTAAAGTACTCTATTACAGTAGCCATTAGTACAAGAACAATAGACAAGAAACTGAATGGTTGAATTTGGCAGGAATGATAAATGCTTGTAGACCACTGTCTATCCCCGACTTATTTATCTTTTACTGCATTGCATTGCAAATTAAAGAAATGTTTTCATAATTATTTCCAAATATACACAAATGCAGCACACATAAAACATAAAACTTAATGTCACTCGTGTGTGTTTAGGTTATAAACATTTTCACACCATTTATACTACTGACTATATTATAAAATTTTGCTGCTCTGTAAGGTAAAGATATTGAATGTAATTTGTGAATTGACTATGGTCGAATTTCCAAGTTAACCATGTTGAGAGGCACTATTTCATAATTTCACAAAGCACACTATCAAGGTTTTTATGTCTCAAATTATGTTAACATCTCTGAAAAAACTATGAAATAATACATCTTCATAAAAACAGCAAGTTAACATTTTAAATTAAGTTAGTTGCTGTAGAAAAATATTTCTGGATTTACAGCATTTGTTCAGGAGACCTTCGTTAATGTGAATACTATTTTCATAATAAGCCTGAAGTGGTAATACAAGGAACTTAAATAACGGGAATAAGCATAGCATAGCATAGCAAAGGTTTTCGCCAGAACAAAAACTATTTTTTGTTGGTAATGTTTTTACTAATACAAAAACTGTTAAAGGTTGATTAACTGCATGCTGATTATCATTGGTAAATAGAATTTTTACAATTACTACAGCAATGAAAAATATACTGTGCACAAAGTCTATTTCATTATACTACCTTGAATTTACGCAGACAATGCCTCGACTTTACGACGCAGCACCTCAACTTTAAAAACACTGCCTCGACTTTATAACACCACATCGACTTTGTAACACCACATCGACTTTGTGACACCACATCGATTTTGTATCGACTTTGTAACACCACTTCGATTTTGTATCGACTTTGTAACACCATATAGACTATAAGACTATACCTTGACTTGAAGATGCTAGTACATAAATTTTACGATACTAGTACATCGATTTTACGACTTAGATACATCGATTTTACAACTCAGATACACAGATTTTACGACACTGATACACAGATTTTACGACACTGAACCATTGATTTTACATCAGTACATTAATTTTATTACATCAGTAAATCAAATTTACGACACCAGTACATATATTTTACATCAGTACATCAATCTTACGACATCAGTACATTGATTTTATTAAACTGTGACAAGTCGTCAGTTTTAAAACGACAATGGTTTTACGATATACTTAAGCAATTTTTTAATGTTAATCTTAGTTAGCTTTGCAAATTATCCATGATTTTATTACCCACACTATCAACATCCTTAATTAGCATGGATAGTTGGGAACTGGCTATTATTGGTATCAGTATCAAAACACCCTGGCAAGAATGACATCCACATTTCACAAATACACATGAAAGGACTACATGGAACGCTCATCTGTATAAAATTCTGTTATGATAACATTACAGTGAATAAAACGAAAATTATGAAAACCGTGTACTGACAATGCTTAGTAATCACATAAGCACCAATTACTTTTGCATACATCCTTTACTTCACCTTAAGAAAATTAAACTTTTTACGTACTCTAGCCGTTTAAAACATATTACAGTACAACTTTTCAAGTAAAATCTCAGTAACTGTTATGGTCAATTTTCAAATAAACCATAGCACATATGTTAAATATGGATCTTCTAAGATGACAAAAATATAATAAATCTACTTTTTAAACCACCTACGAGTTGTATGTGACTACCAACTTATTTTACACAGATCAAAATTCTTATAAATACTGTACATTTCCTACTGAGACTGCAAACATAGCAATATATCTGTACGATGTGTGTGTACCTACACGACCTTGCTGTAGTCCAAGAAGTCAGATGCTCGAATGAATATGTGCTCAACATTTTGCAGTGCCAACATGAAGATTTCCCTAGAAACCTTCTGTCTGTGATCGGATCTCAGATGCCACAGTGACTCGTGTAGTCTGCAAGACAAACAATGTAAAAACAAGCACCATCCTAACACCTGATAGTATGTCTTCATTACCAGCCTGAGATGCTATTAACATGCAGCATCTTAAGAAAACTTAGAAAATTATCCTCTTGGAGCTGCTACACAGTTTCCTGTTTCTTAAGGCATGCTAATTTTTGTCTTCCAGCTGATTGTGTATCCATTCATCACACTTATAAAATTTAATCCCATTATAACACTGGTATAGCAATTTTGCTGTATAACAGGTGCTACTAGTCATATAAATAGTATTATACATATTGCGGGACATAAAATGACCTGCAGTTAACCAAATCTACAGTACAATCAGGCACAGTATGAGTGGTTTCTACTACATTGCAGTAGCATTACATTATGATTCATGAATTGACAGACATTATGAAATTGCTGGAAAAAATAACCTAGCATTGCATTACAATTACGAACTTTTCTTTCAATGTTAAAAATTAAGGTGACTTCAGAACTGTTATTTTATGAACAACAGTTTGAAAGATGACCCTGTCATAATGGTAGCATAGTTAGCATTGTAAAAATTTCTAAGTAACACATACCTTATTTTATGCCTGCCTAGAGGGTTTGTCAGGATGGGGAAGTACTCCAAGATAATTTGACGGTTGCCTTGTAACTGAACCAGTGGGTGGTGGGCAAGCACATGTGGTGGCACAGGGTTGTAACCATCTTCTGTCTCGGTTGTGAACTGAAGAAATCCTCCGTACGACAGGATCTGATTACATGCAAGAAAAATACTGTGTCTGCCTGCCCAAAAATCACAGTAACAAACTTTCATATAGGCACAATAAGTTTGGAACAATAATGTTGCATTTGGTAGGTGTAAGGTATAGAGAAAATTATAAAAATTAGAAAGAGAAAAATTTGTTCATTGTTGTTAGAAGACTAACCTGTTAAGATGTACCAAAACCCTTTCTCACAGGGCACAAAAAGCCTGGCCAAAATCCATTTCGCAGTTTGCATAGCAAGAATGTAACATATAACCAACCTGGGAGCTTGTAAACATCAAATAATCTATACTTAAAGTAATTATTAATGGGTCACAAAGTAAGCAATAAGAAAGCACATTTGACATTTCACCACTTTATATACCTTACAAATCCGAATTACAACAAATTAAGACCCTGTTACAATTTGTACTTATCATCACGAGCTCTTTACTCTTCAAAAAGTCCATTCCGGTATTTGTTGTACATAACTCACTAACAGACACAATTAACACAATAAGGCTTACACACTCAAAATTACAGCGATCTTCAAACTTCCAGTATACATATTACAGATTAAATGAGTAGTTTTACACATACGCCTTACTACCCCAAAACACAATTTCTCACTCGTTTGTGACACTTTTCAATCGTACGACCGTCATTCATTAATTGCTCAATTGCCTCAGTGACAAGCCAGCAAAGAGTCGAAAGATCCACTCCAATTCTCCTGCAGTGATATTGTCAAATTAAGGTCACCCAAAAGCCAGGAAGCTGACCAACTACAAACACTCCCTCGGATATCGGACGACTGTTACTTCGCAGACACTCACCTTCATTGCTGCAGATTATCGCGGCACACCGCTATACAGCGTCGAGACAGCCTTCTTTACATCCTAATTGTTCCCAACCAGCCTCAAAATAGGGCGAAACAGAAACATTACCTCCTTGACGATGAACCATTTGCACCCCTGTCTGTCTGAGCATGCCACCAATGGCACTAGAGATGAAGAAACTGATCAACTTTGATGCTTTAAGTCATCCCACAATACATATTGCTCGAAACTTGCGTGGACTCTTACGGCCTGGTCCAAACTCAGAACCCACCTCTCGTCGGTAAAACCAGATACCAAGTGACACTTCCTTCGCTGGCCGCCCACCAGCTCGGCTCCACAGCGCCTCCCCTTCCCCACCCTCAGCCGCCACGACTACGTCCTCCCCCGCCAGGTCCCCCCTCCAAGGCCTATAGAGTGGCTGGCCCGACGGTTAAATGGGATCACGTAGAAGCAACAACTGACAAGAAAGACAAGAAAGAGAGAGTGAAAGACAGTAAAAAAACCTAATCAATAACTCCACAAACTAAGCAGAACAGGGAAAGAGCAGTTTACCCACCAAACTAGTAAAACTCAGACAAGAAAAAACAATAAACATGCGGAAACTAAATCCTATTACAAACAACCAAACCTAAAATTAATCCAAATAAACCTCTCCAAAATTTCAGTTACCCGCACAAATATTAACAATATTTACTGCTAATCCTAATACGATCAAATTGCATACATTTATAGTGTACCAGTTTGTACCTTTCATGTAGCACATTTTTTTTGTACATTACTTAAACCACAAAAAATAAAATACAGTACCTTCCATAATAAATCCCCTTTGCCATTTGCCCCTTTCACTTAGTATAGACTCAGTTTGTTGACCAACCTGGTTAATAGGTCTGCTTCAGCATATACCTACAGGCTGTTCCTAAATTACATCTGCAAATGCAGTTAGGCGAATCCTTATGAAAAATAAAGTAGAAAATATATAACAACACTTAGTACCAAGGTTCAATATTAAGGGGGTAATGAGCCTTTGAATATCAATTTTTAAAACTGTATGTTATTAAAATACCGGAAACCGAAAGATGTAAAACTACAGTACTCTAAACATTTATTTATGTTGTTACTGTCTTCAGACCCAAATCATATCATAGTTGATACCTTCAACTGTGTGAACAACAAGCGGGTACTGCATAATTATTAACTATCTGTTGGAAAATTAGAATATTATTTATCAAAATAATAATCTATTTGAAAAGGCAAACCCTTCCAATTCAGAAATGGTACACTGCCTGAATAAAATTGTACTCTGAAATTATTTATTTATTTAGGCAGACATATTCTGAAAGAAATGACAGAGCTACAACCTGTGTATACATATTACAGAAATGTGGCCGACTCTTGCACTGGTTTTCTAATGTTTTAGTAATACAAGCACACCAAACTGCTAAGACAAAGGTTTAGCTTTCTAGTTAATGGTCTTGAAAGACCCAATCTAGCTTCTTCAGTTGATGAAAATCCATTAATGTCTTTCTAGTTCGTTTCAATATTTTAGTTTCCATTGTTTGAGATAAAACTGAATTCTCTCTTATTGAATGAAAATGTCAAACTTACGTTGGAGATTAATGTCTATGAAGTCCTTTCCCTCTTATGTAGAGGAGGGACAATGTCCCCATGTCCCTACTTTCCTCCATTACCAATACTTAAACAAATAAAACCAAACTTCTGCAACTCACATCTCTATCATTTATGACCAACATATTCACCCAGGCAATATGCTGCTATTAACAATAAATACATATGCTATTGTAATAAATATATAAGACTAGTGGTGCACATATTGTTAGAGTTTTAGACTGAGATTTAATATGTGATTAAACATTATAATAATTAGTAACTTAATTTTTCATGGTCCATGTATGTTCTGAATAATAAGTAGCAACTTTGTAGAAACATGCACTGAGAGAGAGAGGACTGATACTATATTACCAGTTACATTTGATGCTGACCTTGTCACCCAGAAACTGTTGCGGCAGCTCCCAGTACAGCGGTCTGTCGAAGAGATGTCTTGTACCCATTCGCACATTCCCCGTGAAGCCCGGGATGAGGATTAGACTGTTGGTGACATTTAGCTTGGAGTGTCGCCCATGAAACTGTTGCTCTCCTAGACCTGGTGTTGTCACCTGGGAGAGCGCACAATGATATCAACAAAGATGACTGCACAGGCACCTACGCACCAGAGGCTTGTCATAACTGTACTTATTTACTTCCTTGTTCATACGGCAGTTTCTAAAACATAAATGTGTAGCACACGCAGTACCAACATGTAATGGGTGCCTTGCAGCTAGATCGGGTGTATACATACACAGTAAGTTCAAACTTTTATAAATGCACAGTTTGGCAAATAGCAGAAAAAATTGTACTATAAGTATCTTGCAACTATTTAAAATAAGTAGATTACCTATTGACATCTTCATTTTAAATAAATGTTCAGTACTACAAAAGTAATATTTCCAGAGTTATTTTTCCAACAGTTGCGCTTGTAAAAGGTTGAACTTACAACGCGGTACCTATAGCACAATACATTCTGTTTGACCAGGCTCTACAGTGGTTACTGGTCAATGCTGAATGCACCAAGACTGTGCAGTACTGACTTGACACCAGCTTACCCCACAACATACATGCCACTGCTACTCACACACACACACACACACACACACACACACACACAAGAGACATTTTTTTCGTCACATGTTTAGTGCACTACGAAAATTTGTAATTAGCAATTTCTTGGAAATCATTAGCCTGCACCACTTGAGATTTTCTGCCCAGTTAGCAATTAGGTCATTTCATCATGCCACCTTCCACATGTTATAAATTACCATATCAGGTAAACCATTCACCGATTTTTGCATTACTTTAAAATACATTAAAATTATTTATATCAAGCACACTATAAACAACGTAACTTATAAAATATAAAAATTCTAGTTTATTTACTGTATTTATTGAAAATATCAAACTGTATATGACATATAAATATAATTATTTACTTATGTAAACATTAACACATTACTTTATTTTATTAATTTGTCTACACTGAATGGTGTGTAAAGTAAAGTAAAAAAAATACGTATGTTGTAACAAAATATTAAAATTATAGGTAATACACGCCAATACATTTTACAAATATGTGCAAGGTTTAGCATATATTCTGAAACAATGTAGTAATTTGTTATAGGTAAATTTGTAGACGTTTGATACAATGCTTAAGAAACAATCAGATAAATTAGTAAGTAAGCTAGTGAACTGGAATGTGTGTGTACTATGCCAGAAAAAAACAATTAAAGGGTTAATATGTTCGGCTTAAACTCGAAGAACATGGGTTACAAATTCTGGCTACCAGATGTAGCAAAAAATGGATAGATGCCAGATATAATGATGGGCAGGTGGGCAGAGTATTGATTTGTTAGAAGGCTTGACAAATGAATTGATGAATTGATGAACATATGTAAAAATGAACATAAGAAAATGAATTTAATGCCTACCTGCCTAGCAAGTAATACCAGACTAGCCGCCTCCACTTGTTGGCATTTATCTAACCAGTAGTTACAAAATGTTTAGAACATACTATAACTATGAATTGCAACACTTTAAAAATAGAAGAAAAATAATTAATTTCTGAAAACAACATAACAAGAAACAAATATTTAATCACATACTCTCTAACCTGAATATATGCCAGCTTGTGGTCACCCAACCTGAACCGCGTAGGAGAATCAACAGTGTACTCAACATTCAAAGTTCGTGGTAGACCAGCTAGGACCTGACTCCAAATCAATCCTGCCTGAGTACATGCAGTGGTACGTCCAAAGCAAAAACATTGCGTACAACCATCAATATTGTCAGCCTGGAGTCCAAATGTGCCAACTTTGCACTGATCACAGCGTTTTCCTTCAACATTCGTCTGGAAACATACAAAAATATTTTTTTACCCTACGATAAGGCTACAGAACTTATTTACAAATTATAAAGTTTTACTTACATGGAGACATCTCAGATGTTTTGGTTACACACACACACTTATTCCATTTTATCTCTGTATGAGTCATTCTGTATGTATTTTTTATGTAATGTTTCATGCAACGAAGGCATTGTTGAGCGACAGTCAACCAATTAGTATTAAGGATGTCAACAATACTCACGTATATCCAGTAAGTACTTTTCAGAATTACAGTAGCAATTCAGAAATTTAGTTCTCTGGCAGGTATATTAAAATACAGTAGGTACTCTATAACTATGTCCACAAGTGGAAAATATTTTTAAAATTGACAATTATGAGGATAGCGATAGTTTATATTTTTACAATAAGAAATTTTTTTAAAAACAGTAAAATGTTTCATTAAAACAAGTGTATTTTAAATGTGGGTGTTACATATAAACTTCCTGCATAGAAATTCACATTCCAAATGGGCAGGAAATTTATAGTTTGTGAATAAATAAACATCAAATGAAAAGGGTGTTAGAAGGTAAGGCATTAACCTCAGGTTTAACAGACTTCTGAAAGAGGTACTGTTAGGCGTCTGTCGAACCCTGAGGGATGACATGAAGAAGGCCCAATAATAGAAAAGCGATGGAATTGAAGGACAGGAGCAATGGGAGTATTCCATGTACACGTAACTCCCAACTGCAATGACTGCAATATTCCTCACATGTGCAAAAAAATCAGGATCAACTTCTATCAGAACTGAACTCTGACCACTGTGGTAGGAGATGACTGGCCTGATCACTAAACCCCCTGCAGCCCCATCTACAGCAAGTTTACATAAGCAACCTTACATCACCTTCATATTGACTTAAGTATCACGAGTAGTCCCTGGTTCTAGCTTCCTCTCCTTCCCTCTTCCAGAAACGTTTACGACTCCCTACTAGGCTGTCCCCACCAAGCACTCACCTTACAGGGGCACTGGCCATCCGGGCTGCAGGAGCACAGGGCTGTCTTTGCATCGCAACTCTCGCTGACCGTGCCAGGCACGTGGCATTTGCACAGCTCGCAGCGTGGGTAGGCATAGTGACCATACGAACACGAGTCGCAGTGCTCTCCTGTGAAGCCATCCCGACAAGTACACCTGCCAGTCACCAGGTCACACTGGGGGTGTAGAGATCCTGGACCATTGCACTTGCAAGGCTGCAACATGTAACAAAAATGTGTCCAATTTATATCACCATGAAGTGTCTAAATGTTCCAGTCACACATAGGCATTCTTATGTTTAAAAAAACTGTGTCATCAGTAGCAGCTGATTGCGATGAAAATGGATGTTTATATACACTATCAGTGTGTCAGTATGTGTCATAATAGTTGAGCATACATAAAAAAATACATAGATGGCATTTTTTACAGACACACAAGATAAAGCATGGTGAACACTGCAAACTATCCTGAACAAACAAAATGTTACCATTATTCTGCTTTTACCTTTTATGCTCACCAGTACATTTTTTAAAAGATTTATTCCTGAAGTAAGTTAATTTAGGCAATGTACTGGGTCTGTGACAAGTAGATCCTAAATATGACTTAAATTATTGTATAATTTTGTTTCTAACACTCAATAAAGTTGCAGTCGTAATGAACAGACATGGTATTTAAACAAACACTGTACTCGTACGAGTAGTTCATTATTGTTTACCTGTAAAACTTCTACTTTCAATAATGTGCTAATTCAATATCGAGATAGGTTCCTAATGGTTATTTGGTAAATTTACTGTTAGTAACTTATTATGGTGTGAACTGGTATTTAAGAAGCTTAGTTGCCAACTAAAATCCAAATATAAAATAAAATACCTCATCAACCAAATACCTCTTCAGTTCAGTATACTGTATAATGAGTACAGTAGCTAGACCTTGTGAATGAACGCCACTAAAACTACGTGATGTATTTTAGCCCCTTGTTTTTGTTATATAATAATGATTTGTCTAAATATATTGAATGATGTGCCAACAGTGCTTTTCGCAGATGATACTAGTCTATTATTTGCAGAAAGAATTTTTCATGAATCCTTGGGAAAAGCAACTATTACATTCAACAAACTAACAATGTGGCTTAAAGCTAGTAAACTGGCTTTAAATGTAGATAAAACAAACTTCAGTAAATGTTTATTACAATGTAGCTATAAGGGAAGAGTTAAAATTAAATTTTTTCTTCAAGAACTCGTATAAACACAGACAACATAGCTCAATTTTTGGGTTTAAATGTTGACAGTCCACTAAATTGTAAAAGGTATTTACTTAAAATTACTTCCCAAACTTAGCTCTGCATGTTTTGCTATTCAAAATATTGTTAATCTATTGGATTTTCATTCAGCTTTTATGGTTCACCACTCTCACTTCCACTCATTATCATCTATGGCAGTATCTATTAGGGGAAATTTATCAGATAGTAAAAGTACTTTAATGATGCAAAAAAGGGCAATAAGAATAATAGCCACAATGAAAAAAAACTCATTCATGTCAAGATTTGTTTAAAAGTTATAAAGTTTAAACTCTTTCACATTCAATATATTTATGCGGTTTTATGTTTTCTAATAGATAATGCTGAGTTGTTTCCCAAATAATTGGCAGTTCACAATTACAACACTCATAAAGGTACTTATTTACATAAGCCAACTGCAAGATTAAAGGTATTTCAACATGGTATCAGGGGGCCGTGTGGTCTAGCCTCCCACCAAGGCGATCCAGGTTCGATTCCCAGTGGGGTCTGTCCCGGATTTTTGCATGTGGGAATCATGCCGGACGATGCAGTTGGTCAGTGGGTTTTCTCGGTGATCTCCCATGTCCCTGGCCCTCTCATTCTGGCACTGCTCCATACTCCCATGTCACCCCTCACCAGCGCTTAAGACCTCCTGTTAAGCGCTGACCAAAATCTCTCACTCAACAAGGTGTCCTATGCTATGCCACAATTTTATATGACATAATGCCAAAATTTTTAAAACGAATTTAAAAAACAGTAACAGCAAAATTTTTTAAGGTTAAACTGAAAGAATTCTTAATAAATAATTAATTTATTCTGTTACATAATTTTTGGTTTATGAGCAAATAAACAATCGCTAAAGAATTTTAACTACACGTGAACTTTTGGAGGCTGAGTTTTGTTACTATACTAACTAAATATTTACGGTAGTAGCTGTTCATTTATTATGTATACTATTTTATTTATGTTGTATAGTATTTTAGTGGTATTATATAGTACTTTATTTATGTTGTAATGTCGTTTTGATATTTGTTGATAATTTTATTTTTTAGATGTAGTACTGTAATTGTTAACATATCCCATAACTTTTTGGTAGTTGTCAATAATGGGAATAAATAAAATCAATGTGGCTACTCTTGCTATCAAATTTGGAGAGGGTAGTGTTCCCTTATGTTGGTATACATTTAGATTTTCGACTTTTAGCATAAGAAAAAACTTTTTACAATTATAATTTTGGGAAATAATAACTACAGTAATTTAATAAATCAGTATTTTTAACACTTCTGATAATACTTCATATTAGTTTTAAATAACCTACAGAACAATTTCATATCTTTGTGAAAGTTTTGGGGGAGGTATCTAGTCCCCTGTGGTCCTCGTCTTCCACATCCATCCTGACATCATTATCCCAAAACCATTACAGGCAAATGTTGATACTTCATAATGAGCACCTTTACAAATTATAGGTCATTTGGGATAAAGTGAACACTGAAAATTTCACCTTTGAAAAAAATCACTACCCGTTACTGCATATAAGTCACCATTAACAAGTACGCTTGTATGGTTCGCAGCAATTAATCACATTTAGTTCTGTGTGTTTCCCTATTTGAATATAACATTTGTGAAAGAACATCAGATAAAATCAACCTCTCTGATATTTAATATACTTTAAAACATTTATTTATGATCTTGTTGACATTTCTACTTATAGTATAATTAGACTTAATTGGCGCCAGCACAATGTGACTCTACCGCCGGCCTCAGATCATGTTGCACGTTACTGCTTGCTCCGTGCTTCAGACAGTTCAAATTTCCACCAACAGGTGGCATCAGAGTTAGGTTTTCGCTGCTTTGCCAAGTTGCATCATTTGCATGTGTTTGTCCGTTGTGCATATAAACACATTCAAAAGTATTGGAAATGACTATGAATATCATTGCCGAATGATGTGAAGCCATTGGTATTCTGTAAATTGTGCTTTACGTTTGCCAGCCTAGAAACAACATACTTTTTATTTCACATATTGAGAAAATACGTTATTTATTGTTTCTGTTAAGTGCATTGTCGTTGTTCATGGCAGTAGAACTGAACGAAACTTGATTTTTGGAACTGTGTGTTATATGAGTTTTAAGTGGCGGTTTTTAGTTACAAATTCCAATAAACTATGCCCGCATTTACGAGATTCGTAACTGCAATAGTGCATATTGTATCAATTCATGGACAAAAACCAATATTGTAAGATGTTAACTCACAGGTATTTATAACTAAGTTCACTTTTCATTATATCTTATATTCAGCCCCCATACATTTAATAAGTAAATATTGTATATAACATTTATCGGAGCAGTTTAATGTACTGTATTTGCAAACATTGCACGGCCCTATGTAAATAAAAGCACGTTGCAATATTTATGTTTGCATTCGGCGGAAAGATATAAACTGGCAGAAAATATAAATTAATCAGGGCTTTGTTCCGAATCACCCAAACAATAAAATTGTAATACAAAATTTGTATTTATTTAAGTAATCAAACCTTTTTTATACTTTTAATGTGTGTTAGCAACATGAACAGATGCCAAATGTATACCATTTTCATCTAGTTAAAAATTGCAAAGCCTGGCACCACATACAAATGGGCACTAAATACTCACTATTATTAAATCTCTGTTACATTACCTTGCACCCCTTGCCTGGTTCAAATCCCCAGCTATTTGGTTGACATCGGTTACAGGAATTTCCTTGTGTGAACGGAGGGCAAACACAGCGACCTGTGTCAGGATCACACACATGGCCAGCTTTCACGCACACATCGCACCCTGCAAAACCCAAAGCACACGGACCTCTCCTACATCTTTTTCAAGGGCAAGCTTCAATGAACAGCCAAATCTCTCACCAGAGAAGTTGGACACATTCCTCCATCATAACAGCATAAATGCATAAACAAGGGCAGTGAACAAAACCACTGATATGCATGAAAAAAAAATAGAACCGAAAAAAAGAATAAAGGGAAGATAGTAACGTGTAAACTGCTGGCCTTGTTTATTACCTCTTTCAATAATGAAAAATTTGTGCTATACGCTTTCTGCTACAATACTAAAAAACAGCTGTCTTTCAAAATACAGTATCTCACTCCTGTACTAACTGTGCAAAATGTTGTACTGCAGCTTAAAATTTTAACTCGTATAGACGACACTGAAAGCTTTATTTTCAATACTAGTGTACCTTAAAATGTAGCATTAACTCATAGCCAGCTATAACTGTATGTCCTCAAAAGAATACATCCAAAAATTATCTAAAAGTCTACTGTTAGCTGGTGTGAGGAATCAAACTTGTATATAATTACGAAAGTGAACAGATAATTATGATGTGTCTCCATTTGCCCAAGCAAAACACAAACATATAATGTAAAAATTTTATAGTACACTTACTCAGTACTGACACATTTTTATAGTCTATAACAGGCCTTCTCAATAGGCGGCCCGTGGGCCAGATGCGGCACGCAGAGAGATTTCTACTGGCCCGCCATCAAAATGTCAGAAATCAGCGAAAATGTTTTGTTATAATAATTTAAAGGCTATCTCTTAATAGTTATAGTTAGGTCAATGTAATCTCTGCGTATTAAGTTAGACTAACATTAAGTTCAATTAAATGATTCCGTACAATGCCTATAATTATTGACTGCATTTTTTTTGGCCCCCTAGTGTTTTTGGTAATTATAAAATTGAAGCAAGTGGCCCGAAGGTACATTTAATTGAGAAGCCCTGGACTATAACATTGTTTTAAATCATTAGAAGCAAAGTATTGAATTTTTGGAATGACTTTCTTAACAAAACATATTTTTTAAGGCATCTGGACAGTTTAACATTTACCATACAATTTTAAATTCAGAACCATCTTATAACATCAAGAAGACTACAATGAACTTACTTGAACAGCCGTTTCTAGAGAAGCCGTAGAATTCTGGGAGACAGCCATCACAATGAATGCCGCCAACACCTGGCAAACATGGACACTGACCAGTCTGAGGATTACAGAAATGACTAGTAGAGCCGACTTGGTCACACTCGCATGGCTGGCAACCTTGTGTTGACAGGCCCCAGAAGCCTTCCTGCCACCATTACAAAAGTGTTCAGTTCCAGGAGTTCTAAATTATTTTGATATCACTGACACTTAGACTAACAGTACAATCTAACAACAGCAATTCATAAAATAATTCTACTACTTCACTGGTTACAGTAGGTAATGGGCTCACAATGATTGCACCTTACCTAATGACAAGTACATATTTTGTTTAGATATGTGGGTGATATTTTAATATTTTGCTATGGGGATCAGTACCCACTATTTTGTAATAATGGAACTTCCACATTTAATTTGACGTACTAATTTATGTCATTTTCAATTAATTATTTATTTAGTTATTTATTTATATACAGTTAGATCCTGTTTGAGCTAACTGTTTAAGGATATGGGAACAAGTCAGAATAATGTAAAAAAAAAACAAACAACAACAAAAAATAAACATATGTTCACACAGTATCAAAGTATGTACAAAACAGTACAGCAAAAAATATACAGACAGTATAATATGGTAGATCTACAGACCACATTATCAAGTAGAAGTCATAAGGATATATACATTAAAGACATTTCAATAATACATCTGATATAATTAGTTCACTTAAGAGAGCTTAGTAATATCTGAATGGTAAACAATAACAAATGGTAACTAAGTTATGCTTTACATAAAACACACTTTATAAAAATACAGTGTCTACTTCTATACATTTGTCAACTTTTATTTAGTATAGTCTTGGCAGTTAGTATTGAAGAACTCATCAACAAAGTATAATGTGTGTGTGAGTAGGAAAAACTTAAGATTATACTTGCATAGTTACTCTGTATTTGTTTTACTTAATTTTTGAAGCTCAATTGGTAGTTTAACACTTCAATCCCAGCACTGTACGCACCTTTACAAGTTACTGTAAGCCATTTAAATGGAATAAAACTGTCATTTTTGTGTCTGGTATTATGTGAATGTACATCTGTATTTGTATCAAAATATTCATTGTTCTTTACAAAAATTTTATTAAGTGTAAATATACTGAGAGAAGAAGGTAAGTATATAAAAAAATTTTAAATAAGGGTTTACATGTAACTTATCTAATTTCTTTGCACCTGTTATTATTCTTAAGGCTCATTTTCGAAGCCTGAAAATTTGCATACTATGTCAAAAGTTGCTCAGAATATTTCATCCGTAGGACATAACTGAGTGGAAGTACGCATAATAGATTTGTTTCAGAGTAGTTGTATCAACTATGTACAACAAATTTCGTAACATGTAGCAAATTGAATTCAGTTTTGGAGCAGAGGAACTGGATATCCTCGATTAAATCTGGCAATTGATGGCATTATCCAGCAATATTTCTACATGTGAAAATGAGGGTTATTCCTGCCTAGAATCGAATGTGGATCACTTTGGAGGACTGCAAGAGCCCTTGCCACTGCGGCAACCGTGACCCGGAACACCAAAGTTGAATAGTTTTTTCACTGGGAGAAGTTACTAAATGTGAATCAGAACTCATAAACTCAGGTTGCTCAATAATAGCAGAAACAACTCCCAAATAAACTGAACTAGAGGGACATTTCCATGTAATGCAATGCATTGAGAAAGCTTAAGTATCTATAAATTTCTTAATAAAAATTTAAGTAGCATGAAAATTGAGGCAAAGTGTAACTAAATCTGAATTCTTCACTTTTTAAGGATTTACAGTAGAAGTGTAAAATTAAATTTACGTACACAGCTGGTAGAAAACTTATCTGTAGACTACAGTTCCTACACCATTCTCCTACAGTTATAACAACATTTCTTGTTATGTGTATCTACAGCACTGATGGTTGTACTTAATATGTACACCATAGTGAATTGGTCATTGGTAACAAAAATGTGAGCGAATTATTGAGCACTTTACAAACTAGTACTTTAAAACAAAAAACCAGCAGGCTCCCTAATCTGAGACTTGCTAATTTGAATATTTGAATAATCTCAACATCCAGATAATCCTAACAAGTGTGAGGAAAAATAGTACGTAATAATAAATAGGAAACCAAATTGTACTTAATTTAAAAAAAAATGCAACGATTAAGTGCTACTCTAAGGCTGGTATTCCTCAACACTTTTACGGGCAGCTACAACGTTAAAACGTACTTCACCATTTGCTGGCCAAATATAGTTTTTAATAAAAAGAGGGAAAATGAAAACAGTCGAATAATACAGAAAATAAAACTTTGTAGAAGCAAGAATGCTAAGTAATAATTTACTAGCAGTGGTGTAGGAACGGGAGGGGGGATCAAGGGGATACATCCCCCCCTCTCCATGAAGAACAAAAAAACCTGCACCCTGCAACTATGTCTTTTTTCATAGACTGCTCTGCTTTTTTTGTTCCTATGTCTGACAATAAAAATAGTAGTTTGTGTTTTTTACCTCGTGTCTAGATATTGTTCTTTTTTCATGTTGGCTTCGTGATTTTTTAATGCAGGAGTCAATTGTTTGTTGTTTCTCTGCTGTACTTACGCCAGTTTGGAATAACATCACTGTTGTCGGTTGCGTCGCAGTAAAACCAAAAGTATTGACGCCAGGCTTTTGAGCAGCAAGAAGCAGTGTTGATATTCATGCAAACTCACTACTATTGTTGTTTGTATCTACATCGGGAGTATTAAGAACCATTATTAAAGTGTTATGTTTTCGTTGATGTGTTTATTTTGAGAAACTGTTGCGAATATTGAAAGTGTTTGTTTTTTTACAGAAACTATGTCAGTATGTCACAAAGTAAATTGACAGGATTTTTCAAACCTAATCCAAAAAGAAAAACTGAAAATGAATGTATTGGTGATATTGATGGTGACGTTAGTGGGGTCAAAACAAAACAAAAAAAAAAAAAGTGCAACAAATAAATCAAATTATGATCCTGAGGGTGAGGTGGGGAGCTTGTACAATGTGGCAATGTCACCTGTTAAGCATGAACCTACTGTGACTGCTCATGTAAACGACATTTCCTTGTTTGCAAATCAAAAATCAAACGAAGACGAAAAAGTGCAGGTACTTCAAAATTCTTGGGTGCCATCCAAAAATTATACATTCACTTTGATTGTCAGATACAAAGATAAAAAAGTGAAGTTGAGATTTCAATATCAGTGGCTAGAAGAGTTTGAGTGGCTGTCCTATTCTGAAAATGATCAAGTAGCATTTTGTAAATATTGTGTAGTGTTTGCTGAGACGGGAGAGATAGGTGGGCAAGCAAGCCAGTTGGTAAAATTAAGATTCAACAATTGTAAAAAGGAGAAGGAAACTTTCAGACTGCATTCTGAATGTACGTATCACATGGAAAGTATTTCAAAGGCGCTGGACTTTTAGAACTTTGTTAAAGATAGATCCCAATCTATCGTAAACAAAATTGATAAAAATAGGGAAGAACAAATTAAAAGAATAGGAAGTACTTGGAACCTATTATTGAGTGCATCATTTTGTGCGGTAGACAAGAAATATCACTACGTGGACATCGTGATAGTGGTAAAATTGATGTGGATAACATTGATGGCACTAACACAAATGTGACAAATGAAGGAAATTTTTGCGCCATCATAAAATATAGAGCTACTGGAGACAATGACTTATGCTCTCTGTGTTGGGAGGCAGTGGCACAGGTGCAGAAGAAAGAAGTAAATACCGAAGTCCTACTATTCAAAATGAGATTATCGAGCAATGCAATAAGGTTATTTTGAGAAAAGTGGTTTCTGAAATCAATGACGCTAAGTGTTTCTCTGTTTTATCAGATGAAACAACAGATGTATCAACTGTAGAACAAGTTGCTATTTGTGTGAAATATGTGAACAGCAGTTGTGAGATAAAAGAAGATTTCTTGCAATTTTTCAAAAGTAACTCTTTGAAGGGACATGACTTGGCAGTTTTCATTCTAAAGGGACTAAATCAGTGTGGTATAGACCGTGAACATCTAATTGGCCAGGGATACGATGGTGCCAGTAATATGTCAGGGAAATACAACGGTGTATAGTCTATTATCAAGGAAAAATACCCTCAGGCTATTTATATGCACATTCTCTTAATTTAGTAATCACAAAATCAAGTGGAATTCAAGCAGTGAGAAACTGCCTTGGAACTATTGAGAAGGTCTACGACTTTTTTAACACTCCTAAATGAAAGGCAGTATTATCAAAAGTAATTGAAAACAGTGATGCCTCTCCAAGTGCCCGGTTTTTGAAGAGACTTTGTGTTATGAGATGGATAGCCAAGTACAATGCAGTGAATGATTTCACTGAGTTGTTAGAATACCTACTTGAAGCCTTTGAAGAGATTTGTAAGTGGAATGACACTACATCGACAGACGCAAACATTTTAATTAATGCAATGTACTTCGAATTTTTTGTAGCATTATTTGTGGTTAACAAAATATTTGGATACGGACTACCCCTATGCAGGCAATTCCAGAAAGAATCTTTGGACTTGAAAGTAGCTGTTACGTTAGCTGAAGACGCAGTAGTGGAATTAAAAAGAATCACAGGTAATTATTCAAGGTTTTATACAAACACGTCAGTGGCAAACTCTGTAGGAGTAGAGGAGACGATGAAAAGAATTTCAAAGTGTAAAAAAAATAGAACAAATATTGTGACAAGCACACTGGAAGATTACTACAGACTGGCTATTTTTATCCCTTACATTGATTACTTTATTAATCAACTCGAAGAAAGGTTTGTTAATCATAAAAAGTGTTTGGTGGTTTCATGTGTCTCCTTGAAAGTGGTACAACTACAACAGATAATGAGACTGAGAGAAGAGCATATGATCAGTTAACAGAATTTTATGCATCAATGGTTCAAACTAATTCGAATGGGGAGTTGAGGCTTTGGGAAAAAAAGATTAGCCAAGGGAGGCATTACGTGCAAAACTGCAATCAAAGCTTTAAAAAATTGTGATTGTGAGGTTTTTACAAATATTTTCAAGCTTCTTCAAATTTTATGCACTCTGCCAGTTTCGACATCCACTGTGGAGAGATCATTTTCTTCGCTAAAAGAATAAAAACCTACCTGAGAAATACTACCAGGCAATCGAGATTGAGCAGACTTGCAGTGCTATCAATTCACAGAAACATTGTCTCACGTGATCAAGAAAACATTCACATTGTGAGCATTTTGGTACTGGTAGGCATATATAAACGTGTGTATTCAAAAAATTAGTTTTAAATATCTTATGCAAAAAAAAATATTTTAAATGACAGCCATTATTAAAATATGAACAAAGTATATAAAAGTCAAATCAACTTAGTCTACTGTAATACATTTTTACCAAGTTCGATTACATTCACTCCGCATGTTCAAATTTTTCTTGCAATGTGGAGGAGAAATTGAGAAGCCTAGAAACGGACAATGGAAAGTAGGCTTAAAGAAAAAACACGTCAATACAGTGGCCGTTTTGCCCAGGCTGCCGAGCGGCGTGCAGAGCTTCAACCAAATACCCTAGAGATTGTATTATAGCGTATTTGCTTCGGCCGTTACCAGACTATTCCAAAACTACTCAATGCACACGAGTGCTGTCTACTTAGGAATATTATCCAAAGAACATTACAAGTGCATATACCAATTTCAGGTTCGCCAGTAATCATTTATAGCATATTGTCAAGCGGCTAAAATGGCAAAAATGGGTGCTTTTGCGGTGCTTTTTGATAACTGAAATCTTGGCACAGAATCTTTCATAGGATACAGAAGTGTATAACTCACCTTCATCGTCAAAATTACATTATCTATGTCTCGTTAATATGAGTTGTCTGCAATAAGACCACACGCCAATTAGTTACTTGAGTCTAGAGGTTAGGGTAACGCGTGATGCCACAGCTTCCACATTTCAACGTATCACTCGAATCAATGCACAAAAGTTGTCCACCTAGACAGCAACTTAAAAGAAGTGAACTTTTTTTTACTTTCCACAAGAGATTGTCACTTTATTTGTAATACTTAACTTTCTATGCTCCTTAAGTAACTATGATGTATTTTAACCTTGCAGAGGGCGTTAAAAAAAAAAAAAAAAAAAAAAAGGTAAAAAGTGTTTGCTACAACTTAAAAACTACAACCACAAAGAAAGTACATACATTCTTCGGTTTTATGATGGTAATAGTATATTGAAGAATTACCTGACATGTGTCACATGTTCTTCCAGCGACATGAACCCTACAGGAGCACTGGCCAGTCACTATGTCGCACATTGAGCTTGTTGAACCAACAGCGTGACAGTTACAACCTGCACAGATACAAAATGGTAATTTTTATTGGGTATTTTAAAGATTTGTGCAGAGGATAGATATTTTGTATTCATGAAATAATAAATACACATTAAGATCTCTTATGATTATTATCTGTTTATGAATACGAACCCTGATTTAGAGTTAGTATTCACAAACAGATGATAACCCCTGATAAGTTTGAGTATAGCTGCAAAAGAAATACAGGTAGTTCAGAAATTCACCCGAAATATTTTGTACGGTAAATCCCTGTGTAAAATGTTGACAAATATGTGTTGCAACTTACAGCATAGTACCAGTTATAAGGGAGATCAGTTTTTTTTTTATAAGATATCAAAAATTATATTAACAATGTTAATTAAGTGCTACGAAAGGTCCACACCATCCAGAAAAGACTGTCTGCTAACATAAAATATTTAGCTGACATATTTGTGTGGGTTTTACAAGGAAATGGTAGGTGCTAGCCATTAATATGAATAGC
Source organism: Medauroidea extradentata (assembly GCA_003012365.1). Taxonomy (NCBI): domain Eukaryota; kingdom Metazoa; phylum Arthropoda; class Insecta; order Phasmatodea; family Phasmatidae; genus Medauroidea; species Medauroidea extradentata. The sequence goes on from PNEQ01110999.1 coordinate 38,526, forward strand.
ACCTTTTTTTGTTCAGTATAAGATACTGGGTACGACGAACACACACAAAAAAGTCATATCACATGATGGAGACAAAGTGTAACAACTAGAGGATGGTTGAACGTAATTTATTTTAACAGGTGTACAGTCTTAACATTTTTTCTATATGTTTTAGATCTCTGCAAAATTAAGCAATGTTGCAAACCTTTTGGATTTACTAAATGCTGTTTTATAAATATGAAAATAAACGCTTGAAAGTTGAATTTCAAGAGTACAAGTTGAGCTAAGTTTTTAATTAAGTTGCACTACATGATAGTTACAATTTTTCAAAAAATACCCCCCACCCCCCTCAGTCGGTGTATAACAAAAACACCTCTACCAAATTACAACAAAGGTCACAATTAACTTCAATACATGTACAGTTGCTTCCTTCCCATAAATCTATTTGCATTGAAAGTGCTTGCCTATGTGAAATGCATGACATGGGCATAGATAACCCACAAAAAAACTTGGCAGACAATGTATATCTTTTGCTACATTGCTGCACTGAGTGAGACTCCCTTCTTGTTATCTGCTAGGCAGTGTTAGGGGCACGCTGTACTTCACGTAGAAGACTAACCACTCTACTACCAAGACATGTTGGGGGACCAAAATTTAAATGTCCAATATTTTCAATGTAATACTTTGCTTCAATTTTACTTGTATTGTTTTACTTATCCTCCTTTCTCTTTAAAACATACTGAAAATATAGTTGTCACAAATTCTTGCCTGATTAGTAATTACTATATCCATTGTTGGTATCTAGCAACTCCCAAGGAGTGACAAGAAAATTGAAAGCTCAAATTTTACTCATTCTGGTATTGAAATGTAGTGTTAGTGAAACGAAAAACGGGACCGTGAAAAAAAAAAGGCTGAAACGAAAATGCCTCTACAGTATTATATTTAAGAATTTGTAGACGATAGTCTACAGTTCCGCAACAATGTAGGACAGTATTTATTTGGTCATATTATGTGCCCTCTAACAACACTAAGGACTCGATAGAGGTGCACTGAGGAAAGGGGATGGGAGACTGCTAAGGCCTGTTTAAGGAACAATCACACATTTGCCTGGCGTCGTGATTTTGGAAAACCCTACAAAACTGAAATCAGTATAATCGGAGCTGGGGATTGAACCTGGGTACTCCCAAATGTGCCAAATTCGCACTTGCAGTGTGACACTGGTGACAAAAATAATAGTAACACAATAGATAGTACTTTGAATTTATGATTAATAGAGAGTCGGGAGGAGGGAATTCCCACATTGGTCAGTGTTGTTACATAAAATGTTTATTAAACATGTTCAAATTAGTTTGCAACAACCAAGTGACAAAGTTAACACGAGTGAACAAAAAAAAAGCACCACTAAAAAAATTAATTTGTTTTTGTAAAGGAGGGAAGTTGTTTGTTGAACATCAAAAAGAGAATACTATGGTCAGTATGGCAACATTACAGTTCGTTATACTGATAATGGTCCGAAAGAAGTGTCTGTGAAAAAAAGAACAGCAATACTGTGGACAGTATGATGTCATTATGGTTTGTTTGGCTGGTAGTGGTAACTTATGAACAATTCAACAGCATGGATTTTATTCACCATTATAAACAAAAGCCGTAACTCATTATGAATACTGCACAGCAGATAAAACAGCAGCATGTACAACAGTAATACGTGCAGTACACGGGCCTGAGTGTCCCTACCCCAAATTATTTACGGGGATTGACCCCCAGGGATAATTATAAGTACAAATATAATAAAGAGTATTAAGACACGAGCCTTCATTTAATTCAAAGAATTGCAAATAACTCAAATATTTTTTAACCAAATTCTTTGAAAAAATTTAGACTGTGTACAGTCATACGATTCACAATTTTGGAAGAGCGTTTTTCTAAATAATGTACCGTTTGCTAGCAAAAAATTATTTTGCTTCATTTAGGCTTATTTTGACAACAAAATATGTGATATTTCAGGGGCAAAAATATAAAATACCGCTTGGTGTATTGTAACAGAAAAATTCAGCTATAAACGATGATATATAGGTTTTGAAACCTTAAGATAAATTTTTGATAAATGTAGGTACTAATTCGCGTTAAAAAATAAACATTTTTGAAACCACTGCAAAACTAAAGAGCAAGGCCTTAATATTCCTAACAGTGGTCTACTCAAAAATATATTCATAAACAGCTTAAATAGCCCCCATTTTGCACCCACAGATCAAAATTTTTCCGAGGGAGGACCTAGGGTCCCCAATTTAAACTGATGATCAGCATAATATGCACTGGACCTACTTCCCCCCTCCCCCCCCCTTCCCTTCGGTTCACGCCAATGTTCTGTAAAATATTTCTAAAACAGTATACTAACACTACTAACAGTTATAAAATAGTTCGGAAAATGAATATAGAACTGTTTTGTACAATTTCGGTCTGCTAGCCCAATCTAGAAATGAGCGCAAGAGAGACGGCTGGACGCGGAAAAGCCCACGTGACGCGATACAAGGACGCGGCTATACGCAGACAACCCCTCTCTCCTCTTCCCATTCATGGCTTCCGGGTTTTCGATCGTAGATAGCGCAATGACGCGGGAACTCCCTCCTCCTACTACTTCACAACGTCCTGGTTCAAGAAATTGGGCCGGCCACCCTCAAGCCGCAAATGCGTATCCTTCTTCCTCAAAGAAGTAGTAGTTTATGGCTGTTAAGAGTTAGTTGGACCTAAGTTTTTTTTCCCCGTTTGATGCAAGAAATCGGGGAGAATGGCGTGCAGTGTTTTCGTAGAAAGTGTTTTCCAGTAAGACTTTAAGCGGTGACTATTATTTTATTTGTGGAAAGTACGAAGTAAAGTCCAACGCAGGTCGCCATCATTTTGTTTTACAATTACGGTTGGTAGTTTTCCAGATAAAGCGACCTAAAAAAAGCAATTTTTACTACTTTTTAAAAGCTTGGTAATTACGTTTTTTAAAGCTAGCGGAATTTTTAAAACGCTAGAGACATAGTTTTAAGTGTGTCTTCTTTTCGTAGACATACATATTGAAAACGTATTTAATAGTTATACGAGAAAAAACACTTTTCGTACCACGCTACATAACATCTCATGCGCCATGTCCAACTAATTCTTAAGGGGCCTCCCTAGATAGATGCGTTTGTGTGTGTGAGCCAGGAGCGGTAAGGTTGCCGTTGACCGGCGTATGTAAATGTAATGCATTATCGCCTCTCCGCGCAAGCAACTCAGCTGGTGTGCAGTACTTTACTATTATAATTTTTCCTATGGGACTTTAAGCAGCGAGCACATTATTTTATTTGTGGCCAGCGTAGTTCAAAATCTTAACGCTTGTTTATAAAGTTGCGGTTTCTAATCCGGTTGTTATTTTTACAGATACGGCAGTCTGAAAACACCAGTTTCGTAGATAAATAAATGTAATGCGCCTTTCGTATTTTCATAAAAAAAAAAAAAAAAATAAAAAAAAACAAGAACAATCACAATTTGCTGCAACGCATTTCAAGCGCTGGTAGAGGCCCCTTTAACACGTATGACGGATGGCGACGCAAAATATTAATGCCACGCTCAGTAGTTTTTTTTTTTTTTTTTTACACTGTTGCAAAGCTTTGGAATTTTTTAACACGATGCTTTGTAAATGTGAAGATATTTTGGCCAACACTTAATATATTCGAGGTCTTAAGAGTGCGTGGTAGATAAATAAACGCTGAAAACATCAATTGATTTCTACGCTTTTCCGAAGCTAATATGGATAAAATACTCAATGACAATCCTAGATAATTGTATTTGCCTACTTTATGATTAAATATTTATCCAGAATTACTAATTCGTTTAGCGTGATATCTTGCATCGCAGTTAAATGCACGAGGTTCCGGCGTCAGAGATTGTGCCTCAGAAGTTCGCAACATTGGAAACAATATTGTTTAAAACGTTGGCTAAAACAATTGTCTAGGATTGCTATTGTTTAATTTTCGCAAATTGGCTTCAGGAAACCACAGGATGCGAGTATGGAGTAGCACCAGAATGAAGAGGCGGGGAAATTGGACATCCAGGAGAAAACCCGCCAACCAGCGGCACTATTTCCATGTGCGAAAATGCGGGGACCAACCCCACCGTGAATCGAACCCGGGTCGCCTTGGTGGGAGGCGAGTACTCTAGCCACACCGCCAACCGCGGCCCTTACTGCTATTATGTTAAAAGCACAGTGATAAAGGGGTTTTAGCCTCCAACCCAACCCTAGCTAAATTCGGAACGCCTACGCTTGTTTTACATTTATGTATTTCCGAAGTGCCTCCTTATACGAATATACAAATACACACACTGGACATTCTGCACCTGCTGCATTAAATACGGCGTGGACTTGTGAAAAAAACTTTAAGCCAATTACACCACCACACTTAACATACGTACGCACGAACGTACGTGAGGTTTATGAGATTGGATTTACACCTTCGTAGAATCTAAAAATGCACTTTTTTTTTCACAGTGCAAAATCTCGACTGTAAATAAAGACAACTTAACAGTTTTGAAATTAAACATAGAAAACAATATACGGAAACAGGTAAGTATTTGTAAATCATTAAAAAAAATTAATTTAGTCTTGCGTTACTACGGCTACTTAAAGCTGGATTCACAACGAAAATAAATAAAATTAAAAAAAAAAAAACACACAATTTAGCGTACGTACGTAAGAAGTAGAAAATTGACCAACTCTGTCACATACGTACGCTAAGTGTTGGTTGTGAATCCAGCTTAATTCTACACGTGTGCGAACACATTTGAGGAAGGAAGGAAGGCAGGTACAACACGGCCACAGTCGCGCAGACATGTTGAGAGCGTTCAAGTGAAATGAAATCGTAATTTTGTATTTTCATGAAATACTGTTAGTTCGGAAACGATATTTGTGAGTACAGTTTCCTCTTACTAAACAATATTAGCTCTCGTAGTTCTCACATAACGGTGCGTCTAAGTCAATATTTGTTTGTTACGCTGCCATACAAATAGTGAAAATCAACTGACCTACTTAAAATAGTTCACTGTGAACTTACGTTCCACGAGCTATCCAACAAAATATTTAATATACCATAACGTAATATTTTCTAATTAAAAAAAGCAAAAGTACAGGAAAAATTATGCCAATTCATCAATTTTTTAAAAACAGAAATAGTTCGGGTTTTTTTTTTTTTTTTTTTTTTTTTTTTTTAATGTTTTACTACGCAGCCCATGATGGATTATTTCACTTACGTAAGTCAATTGGTATTCACTACACAGAGAAAAAGGCTTGGTTGATTCAATCGTGTCCAAACAAGTATGTATTTGATTTAACAAAAGTTTTGTTGGCTGAACAACATATGAAACGCGACAAGTATTGAATTTGTTGTCCTAACAAAATGTATATTTAACTGGACTAAACCATCCTTTTGGAATAACTATACCTGCCAAGCAACCAAATATTTGGTTGGTTCAACTGTTAAACGCTTGTTTGGCCATATACAAACATAATTATATCAACCAAACATTTTTCTCTGTGTATTTTTATGGCAGCAGAACATGCCAATTTTGACTGTCTCACAGTTATGAGAAAATTATGTGAGCTAAAATTGTTTCATAAGAGGAAACTGTACTCAAAAGTATCGTCTACAAAATTAACACTAATTCATATTGTTTGTGACGTTGCAATGTAAATAATATTTGTTGTAAGTTTGTACATGTTCGGAACTGGTCTCCCGACTGCCATGTTGGTACTACTCTGTACATATTGTGCTTCGTACTAATGTGGGTTTGAACTTGGCGCCTATCCGCCATACTGTAAGGAAGGCAGTGCAAATCAAGATGGCGCGGTGAGAAGGTT
>PNEQ01111000.1:0-56224 GCA_003012365.1 Medauroidea extradentata
GCTACAAGCCATAGACAGTAACTCGTAGTTTTGATGTGATTTTTTTCATTTCATTATGTTAACTGGTTTTCAAGTTTTGTATGAAGTAAAAATACGCAAATTTTGACTTTGAAGTGCCATTACGGGAAAACTAGATGAGCTGATTTTTTTCCGTTAGAAGTATGTGTACTCTCAAGTAATGTGTACAAAACTAACACTAATTCATACAAGTATAAAATTATGTTTTTTCCCCACTTGAACAACCTTAAGCGCTGACCAAAATATCTCACTCACCCCCTTCCCCTCTCCCCCACGGTAGTGGACAGAATTGGTCGGGGGTTTTCTGGGGATATCTCCTAAGCCCCATCATTCCGACGATGTTCCGTTATCGCCTCATGTCAGCACTCACTCGAACTGAAGATCTCTCTGTTAATATGTGAGGCATAAAATCTAAGGACCAATAAGGTTGATGATGACTGTTGTACGTAATGCAGTATCACTGCTACGCACAAGCCACTCAACTAGCGTGCAGGGCTTTACTGTTAATCATTTTCTTATGGGAATCCTATCTCGGAGCACTGGCGTGAACAGGATAGGGATTTATATGTTAAATGTGGCGCTCAGAATACAAGTGATGTACGTCCATAAACACTTTTCGTTGCTTTCCATTTTAAAATTAGTATGTGTATATAATTTTAGCCTAAATTTAGTTAACACAGCGTAGGTTAATATGCAAACAACAATTTTTTATGATTTATGAGAAAGATAAAGGTTTTCTCGCAAACGTATTTATTACAGGAAAACAATATTTTTTTACTAACACCACTTGTGTTCTGAGCGCCTCAAATTATAGTTGGCAGGGCTGTCACTATTTACGATATCGTTTTCTGCGCTGAGGTAAAAATAATTTTATTCTAGATATCAAAGTGAGGGGAAAATATGAGCATGAGTTTTAAGATTTTCAAGATTGACAGAAGTATGGCACGCACGGAGATAAGCAGAAAGGTCAGTAGTGGCATATATATATATATATATATATATATATATATATATATATATATATGTGTGTGTGTGTGTGTGTGTGTGTGTGTGTGTGTGTGTGTGTAGGTTCGACAGGTACATAGCAACATGAAATTTAATTAATTTTAACATGCAATTCCCCATCTTTACTCTCACCACAACCTCGGGGTAGGCAGCGCCCTTAAGCGGTGACCATATAGTTTTTTTTAATAGGTGGAAGTACAATGTAAAGTCCAACGCAAGTTTCAATCGTCTTGTTTTAATAATCAGGTAGGTATTTTCTCAGATATGGTAATCTGAAAAAAGTAGCTTTTAGCCGTTTTGAGGGGCTCGGAAATATTGTTTCTAATAAGTCAGTGAATTTTAAAATTTATAGCGACATAGTTTGAAGTACGTGTTCTTTTCGTAGACATATAAATATAACGTGCTTTAAGTTGTTCCGTCAAAAAAAAAATAAAGAGAAAGAATAATAGCAACACCCTGCATCATATTTCAAGCACAGGTGTGGAAGCGTATAAGCGCTGACCATAATCCAAACTCTCTTCACTTCATATTCTCGAGACAGTCGTGTCGCTAGCTTTGAAGTAATGAGCTTACATATTTTTGTTCGAAATAATGGAAACAGTATTTTTTTTGGCAATACGTTTAAGAAGTATCTGAATTGAAGAAATTTTTTGTAACTCGCTTTTCTGTACTGGCTTGCTGATAAACGATTACAGTGACAGATCCAAGGGAAGACAAACGGAGGTCTCTCATATGAATGTTGATATTACACTGAGTAAAATTAAAACTGTTATTAAAACGTGCAAGTTATTTTACTGGTGGTTTAGTAATTAATGTACAGTAGATTTACTTCAAAGGCTGTGATTTCAAGCACAGTGGCTCGCGCTCATCATTTATTTCCAACAATTACAAATAACGAGAATATTTTTTAACCAAATGCTTTGAAAAAATTTGAGACTTTGTACAGTCATACGATACACATTTTTAGGAGAGCGTTTTTCAAAATAATGTACCGTTTGCTAGCAAAAAATTATTTTGCTTAATTTTGGCTTATTTTGACAATAAAATACGTGATATTTCAGGGAGCAAAAATCTAAAAATCTGCTTGGTGTATTGCTACAGAAAAATTCAGATACAAACGATGATATATGAGTGTTAAAACTTAAAGAATGAATTTTTGATATATGCATTAATTTGCGTTGAAAAAAAAAATGTTTTCGAATCCTCTGCAAAACAAGAGAGCGAGGCCTTAAGGGCGCAGCCTAACTATGCGTTAGGGTTTCACAAGTGACGGAGATGTAAGGTCGACCTTGAGGCGCGTATCAAAAGCCGCATCACCCCGACGAGCCAAGCGCTGAACTAGCGTGCAAGCTTCCCACCGATCCATTTTACTGGAGGAAAGTATGTATAGACGGTTTGGGATGAAGTGAGCAATAAAAATGCTCTGCTAAAGTTCTATTTTCAGCCAGTTCGTATGTTTCCGCGGGTAACGGGAACGACGGGAAAAGCCTAACCTCTCTGGACACGGCATTTGATGTTTGCGCGTGTAAGATCAATTATTGTGCAGTTGGTAGGAACCTATATAGTTAGATAAAAAAGTTTATTGGTTATTTAAAATACAAGTACGACGATTTCGGTTGAGTTTGTTTCAGTACTGCTTTAATTTAAACAGAAACATACACGGAGTATTACGTAATTTCTTCGTCGACCATACAACCAGTACAACTATAGTTTATGTTGAATTATATGCAGTAACTGCTAGTACTATTTCTCAAAGGTTAAATTTTTAGTACTCATTTTATCCCGAGCGACCTATACGAAAGTTCAGTGGATGTTTCTATAAAAGTTTCGCATACATTCATTCAGTACATGCTGAAGAACAACGGTCTGAAAAGGCCGTTTTTAGCTATGCTGCAAGGCTTAGAAACGTAATTTTAAATAAGCAATTACATTCCGTCCTGGTCAAAAGTATAGCAATGTTTCCTTTTTCGTGTATTTGCACAATGAGCTATTGAGGAACAGTTTCGTAAAAGCAAACGTTATTTACGAACACACTGCAACGCTATTTAGGCACTTTTTAGGCATTATTACGAAAAATAACTTACTGCGAAAGGTTAAAAAAACGTGACGATTTCACGAATATTTCAGGACGAAATTGCACAGCGTAATAAAACATATTTTGGATCTAAAGAAAATAATACTGCTCAAATGTCCACGGTGGCTAGACAGGACGAGGAACAAAAATACGGTATTACGCGATTTATAAATGTAATTTATTTCTACGCAACTACATCTTGTGTAAGACAGGTCTTCGAGAATTTCATGGAAAGAGCGTTGTCAGATAACAGGTATTAGTGAGTTGCTCATAGCTCAATAGGATTACACCTAAGCCGCGAAACTGAGCCATAGTTGAAACAAGCAAAAACCTACGGATGGAAGAAGTTAAACTCACGGGAACAAATATTATGTCGATACATTAGCATGCTATTTTAATATGTTGATTAAAAAATACATTAAGTTCAATTACATCCTATATTATATGTATATATATACACACACATCCAGAACATCCATAAACAAACGCATATAATAAGCATACCACACGAATCCTGGGCGAAATTATAGACGAAAATGTAAGTGGCATAATGTTGTACGATGGCATTTTTCGTGCACAACGTAGCAATACTGCACTGAGAAAATTCCCTCTAGCGTTCCATGTCCAGGTATCATTATATGTATTTGACGTCAAGTAAGCGTAGAATCATATTTGCACTTCTCGAATTTTAACCTGTACCCATGATATGCAGGTCATAAGACAAGTAGGATATCTATGGAGCGCAAGAGTGCACTACCTACAGTGCTATGTTGCCATATTGTGTATGGAAAATGTCATCGCACAATATTTTAACACTAACGTTTTCGTCTCCAATTTAGTCCAGGATTCTCGTGATGTGATTGTTATGCGCTTGCTTCAAATCGGCCTTATATTGCACGTGTTAACACGATAACTCGATACTTCAAATATGGTGATACAAAGTAGCTTTTATGTCCACTGAAGTTAATAGTTCATTCGGCTTAAAAATTTATGTGTTGGTGTTTTTTTTTAGGAGAGTTAAGACTTGAATCTCAGAGGTTTCTTCAGACATAGTGATATTTTTCGTACTGTTCGTTTGAAGTTAAATTCCAGATCACTAAACTGTGTCACGTAATTTATCATCCTAGTGCCAAAATGAATACAATTATAAACGATAATGACTTTGTGCTTACGTATATCTAGATTATTAATAATACTAAAGACGAGCAAGAAAGGAGCAATGGTACCACAGCTCGCCATGCAGTCGGGAGGACCTAATTTTGACTAACATACCAACCATCCCGATTTCGGTTTTTCGAAATCACTTCAGGCGTTTCAAATGCATTGTAATATACAGTCAATTGTACAAATGTACAGCCCTCCTACATGTTTATGAATGGCTTTTGCAGACTGCCACGCTTATTTTTTTCATTTCAGTAAATATTATGGTTTTAGTTATTATGTAACTAACGAAATTTTGGTTTACTGGTTAATTAGTAGAAACCATATTACTGTCTTGAAAAATTATCTACTGAGGAGAAAACCATTTAAACAAAGCTGCTAAACGGATTTGTGATATCGGTTCTCGTTTAAGCTATAAAATACGATTTGCAAACAATTTAGAAGCAGGGGAGGTTGGCCTTAAAAAGCAGGATATTTTCGTCTGCGCCCTTCGCCTCCCAGAGATGATTATTTACCATTGTTATTACTGAAAAAAAAAAATTGCGGCAAATTTACTTTACATCTAATTGAAGCTGACTATCTCTACAAGTAAGGGAAAACTACTCCACGCCTGTAAAGGAAAGTTACACAACTGGTATTGTAATTTTTCAATACATATTGATGCATGTCCTCTATGGAAGTTTTACATAATGCACGAGCGAATTTTCCAAGTAGTTTATGTACGAACACACTACCGCGTGGAAATTTCTTTACATGTTCAGAAACCAGGTTTCCCGCACAAGGTTGGGGAATATTTACATAGGCCTACACTTATTTAGTAGAGTTACCAACTTTTTTTAAAGTAAATCTATTAATAACTCAACTAATCTGGCCCTCTCTCAAAGAATGGTAGTTTAATAGTATTAAAAGAAAGTACGGCCCTCTCCTGACATTTTTTCATCGCCTTCTTATAGCTTGATCACTAAAAAGAAATCACTGTTTAAGGGGCCTCCCTAGATAGGCTGCGTTTGTGATGTCTGAGGCAGGAGCGGTAAGAGCGGCTGTGACTGGCGTATGTAATGTATTATCGCCTTTCCGTGCAAGCTACTCAGCTGACGTGCCGTGCTTTACCATTATCCTTTTCCTATGGGACTTTAACCGGCAACATTATTTTATTTGTGAGCAGCATAGTTCAAAGTCTATCGCTTGTTTCTATAGTCGTGTTTTCCGAATCCGAAATCTGGTTCCTATTTTTCCAGACACAGTTTGAAAAATTCTTGGCCGTTTTGAGGGGCCCAAAAATGATGTTTCTAATAAACGTGCTGAGTTTTAAAAACTACGGCGACATAGTTTAAAGTGTGTTTTCTTTTCGTAGGTATACAAAATACAATGCGCGTTAAATAGTTTCGTAAAAAAAAAGCATTTGAAGCACAGGTAGCGAGGCCCCTTAAGCGGGCGTGGTACGTAATTCAACGCTAAAAGCATTAATCTATGACTGTAGGTTTCTTGAAGCCAATTTGCGAAAAATAAACAATAGCAATCCTAGACAATAGTTTTAGTCAGCGTTTTGAACAAAATTGTTTCCAGTGTTACGAACTTCTGAGGCACAATCTTTGACGCCGGAACCTCATGCATTTAACTGCGGCGCAAGTGATCACGCGTAACGAAATAATAATTCTGGATAAATATTTACTCATAAAGTTAGGAAAATTTTATCCATATTGGCTTCGAAAATATCGTAAAAATCAATTTATGTTTTCAGTGTCAGCCTCACAGCCTGCTTGCTTCCAGGTTGAGATCGCGTTCCTTTTAGTTCAATAGGCAAACTATGTTCGCAGCAGTATTATATTGTACGGGTCGAAAGTCAAAGAACTGAACCAGGCTGTATTCTTACCTTATTGAGACTTGGCGCCGAAGTCGCAAATGCCATTCATTTAGCCATTGTCGTTACTGCGCAAACACTAATTTTACAGGCGAAGACTATACAGCGACTCTACTTTTAAAGGCGCTGCTAAATGTTTCCAATCAGCCAATTTAAAAGTTCCATCGCTTAGGTAATAATACAAGGCCTTACCATGTATATTTCTCCAGCTTCAAACGTGGTGTGACTTGGTGAACAATCCTCACAATTAAAGGAACAGAAATCACACCAGAACGCACAACCTGACTCATAGAAACTTTTCTTTTTTGATAGCGACCCCAATGAGAATGATTGTGATTAGCCAATTTACCACTAAATGATTTCCATTCTTCGTCATGCTGAGAAATTGGTGTGTCCGGTATTGTAATATGTGGTACTGTACTTGCAAAAATATTACATGAACATTGGCTTGAAAACGCGACGTTTCTGTACAATAGATCTCTTTACAGTACATAGCGTGCGGCCTGGATCACACTTCCACGTTAACACGATCCAACTGGCACATTATGCACTTATATCACATACTGTGAACTGTAGTGCAGCAATTGTGCATTTTGGTGTGAGTGTGCGTATATATGAGAGAGAGAGAGAGAGAGAAGGCGGGAGGGGGGATCCCACCCCTAATTAACCAAGTCTAGCTAGAACAAAATGAAATTACGTTCGAAAGTTTTCAGTGCAACCTTAACTTTTATGTGCTGGTGTTCAGGTTGATATTTGTTGGACAGAAAATGAACAATGTGCATAATTATTTTGACAATGGATAGTACATAGTTTGCAGAAACCCATACATGATTTCAGTATCATAAACTGACATAGACTTGTTACACATACATAGGATGTCCCTAAATAACGTCTAAACCACTTCGTCTTGTTTTAGGGGTCAGAAGACGAGTAAAGTGATACAACACACTTACGGTTGCTGAGGCTGGGAAGTGCCCTTAAAATCACAAACAAGTCGTGGTCTTCAAGTGTAGCACTCTGTGTAGAAATAGCAACAAATCTCAGAAGCGACATCAAATATAATGTGTCCTGGAGCAACGGAGGTGTATCGATAGCATCGCTCCTAGGAAATTCCGATTCAATGTCCGGTCGGGTTCACTCCCAGGATCTTTCATGTGGGACTCATACGCAGTGATACAGAAGATAGGTGGAATATCGTGAGTAACTGCAGTTTCCGCGGTTGTTTCCTTCCGGTCCACCTCCGTAATCACCTCAGTCACCCTTATTCGCAGTTGTTACTATTTCAGTTAACGCAATTTGCAACCCTCAAAACCACAAATTATGAGTCAGTTTACACGTACTTTTCAGCCTCTACGACCTTAAGTGTACTGTATCATTTTACTCGTCTTCGCATTCCCTACATGACGAAGAACTTTAAACAGGGACACTTTTATACACATATATAATACATGCAAGTTAATGCTGCCAGTGGAAAGGATAGTGCACGCTATATCTTGAACATTTAACATTATCTATACTGTCATCAGTAGGAAGAAGTTGAAGGGGTCAACAACAAAAATTTGGAAAACAAAAGAAACACTACGCAGTTTTTAAGTTCTGAATTAGTAGCTTTGTTGCGAATATCACAGAATCACACTACTGAAGCTTGCTGACTTGCAAAAGACGCCCTTAGGTAAACTGCCATGTACTTGCAGATCTGACTTTTTTTTTGTGGTTAGAAGCAATCGATGCGGCTTTCTGATACCTACTATCAGTACGGATCACATCAATGCATTTACTTTGGTTGGGATAAGGAGGGCGATCTAGATGATCACTTGTTAATTTGAATTTTCATTCATATTAATATAAGATCATGAGTGTGCTTCATTTACCACTGCTAATCACGTTGTGTACACTCAAAAGTTTCCGCCTGGCTTCATGAGGTATTGGAAGACCATTTTATCCGCCATACGGCAGGACATTGCGCTCAATTTAACGTCTCATCGACATTATTAAAATGATCGCCAGTATGCACAAGGCTAGGTAATGTAAATAGCAGGCTGCACTATACAATTATGTGTAAAATTTAAACTTTTAGGAAGCCTTGTGAAAGTACAAAGATTTTCTTTGTAATACCATTCTTCTAAAAAGTTTGTAATACTGCAAATGAGTTCCTTTCATAGTCCTTGCACTGTAAACAATTCTTGATAAGTTATACAGAATTTCTTTTTAGTTTTACGAACTTTTGTAACTGTACAGAAATGTCCTTAATTATTTGTTCAGTGAGTAACAAGGAACCAAAGTTACATTATTTCATTTTACAGCTGTAAAATATGTCTGTATATTAACAGTGTTACTATTTTATATTGCTGTCAGATTCTGCAGCATACTTTAATGTTGTTTATGCACAATGTGCATCAATTGTGTTTACTATAATTAAAACTGTAGTCAGCAAATAGTTTTTCTTAAACATATTTGGACATTAGGTGCCTCAAACAATTATCAGCCCAGGACCCAAGAAGCCCTTGCTGCAGGCCAAATGCAAGGTCAAGAGGCGATAAAAATTTGTGTGGCAAAAAATGTGTGTTGACATGCAAATCATTGGCATTTGTCGTTTTTCATTTCATTTAGACGACTCCAGCAAACCAGTTCAACTCCTCCAGCTGAAGTACTCTTCAAGAATCTATACCAGACACCCTCATGCTCCAATTCATGAAATTGCTAACATATAAATATATCCAGCCAATGTCACAGTCTTGTTTTCTTTAAACTAGATGAACACCTTGACCCTCCAGAAAAACTAGGATAGCCTAGAGATTCACTAGGCTCCAATTTTAAATTTTTTTTCTAGTAAAAAAAGTCAATCTTTGATTTACACATAAATACATATTGAATTTTGTGCTTATTAAATAGCAACACAAATTTACTCACTGCATAAAAATTGCGATGTTATTTAACACATTTTGTATTCCTACAAATAGAAAAGCTCACTTTGAATCTGCAGCTAAGAATTTTGTGATTTTGCTGTCTGCAAGATTGTCCCATGGTAAAAATGATGTTATAGGCGTTTCGGGACTCAAAAAAGCCCTGCTCAAGTTCTATTTTAAGACAATTTGTATCTTTCCATGCGTAACGGCTGACGCCGGGATATATCCAACATCTTTGGACACGTTACTTGATGTTTGCGCATGTAAGAAAAAAATGTACATTCAGTACGAATCAATACAGTATGATAAAAAAAGGTTAATTAGTGACAAAATACAATTACGTCGATTTCGGTTGATTTTGTATCAGTATTGTTGAATTTAAAATACGAAAATACACGGAACTACATTGCGTAATTTCGCTGCCAACCATGCAAGCAGTACAGCAACTAGTTAATGTTGAATTATATGCAGTAACGGGTAGTGATATTTTTCAAAGGTTAAACTGTTAGTGTTCACTTTAACCCAAACGACCTATACCTACAAGTAATACTTCCACAACTTGATGGTTAAACGTCAAGAGAGGTATGCAGTAACAGCATTACTTTAATTTTTATACCACCCCCACATACAGCATCATTCATGTTGAAAATTAAAAATTTGTACCAAATATAGATTTTAAAACAAGAAATTAATCTCTGCTCTCGTTGTACCTGTAATTCTCGATATTACCTGTCGTCTAATACATACTTACACTGACTATAATCATTACCAGAAGTCAAAATTAGTCATAACCTTCACAGATTAAACAAATATATAGAATATGCCACACTTGCCTACATCACATAAATTGTTTGAAAGTCACCACTAAATGACTATGAAGAAAATTGTTCCTTGAAGATAAATTGCCATCTTCTCTTATCACTTTTGTGAAAGTTCGGAGTAGGTACTGAATAAGTTGATATAATGAAGGTTAACAGACACCTAAAACCCTAACATGTTGTCAACCTAAACTATTAAATTTGTTGGCTTCCAAGCAATCTTTTATTATGCATTTCCTCCTACCAATTTGTTATGTAGCATCAAAAACGACTACACGTCTTACAATTTTACATTGTTGATAATGAGTTTAAATTTCCACTAAACCTAAAACTGATTACTGAATCAATTTTGCCATTGCAGTAATGAAAGCTGTGGCATTCAGTGGCACAGCAAACCCTTTAAAACGTGTTTTGTTTAGCATAGTGAGATAGGTGCTAAACAGTGATAAGGTTATAGTTAAGCTGATACGCGTTAACAGTCAGCATATAGCATGAAAGACACACTTGTATGGAAGAATAATTATGTAGTTCTGGGTTGGTGTGATTTCTAATAAATAGATAGAACTGCTTGAACACCTCTAAATAAATGGAATACTTGATATGATACGTTTAGCAACAATAGTGTGCAGTTGTTTAAACAATATCCAAGTGACAAAGCACACATTTATTTACAGGTGTTAATTTTTGCCTGTAAGGTGAACCCCTATCACACATTAAAATCACAAATATTATATATCTGTGTAAGTATTTCTATGTACAACACACCACTGTGCCACTTTGTAACTTGCTACTTTAATTTCAAAATTTCAGTAAGTGACAAAATCACACTGCTAAGAAATCTGAAGAACAGGAATAAAGAAGTACTATGTAAAAAATGGGGTGGTACATACATACCATCATGTATTTATAAACAAAGTACAATACAAAATGTACACAGGATCAACTATAATTATATAATATATATAAGAATTATCATACATAGGCTGTTTACAAAATGGTTGTTACTGTTACTTTACACTACACTTACATCTCACATATGCAAAAATATTGCCAATATGTTTCATAAATTATCTTATTAAAATATTTTCAGATGTGAGGTCGCTCACAACAACGCAACAAATAAAGAGGAAAACTAGAAACAAAGCATAGAAATAATTATTCTTAGTAACAAAGTGCATAAAAGAAAATCAAGATAAACAAATATTACACAAAATATGTTGTAATGGAATAATAAATATGTTCTATTACTTGTAACATTACTGTAGAATACAAACTGACTTAGAAACAACAATGGCACATGCCATTATGAGGATTTACAGAAATGAGAGTACGCCTGACAGATTCAGCACAACTATAATACACAATGGTAATAGTCACAGTTGATGCATGTTAACCAGTATATTTATCATGGTGAAATATAGCTCATTCTTAAATGTATGCATTTTGATGGAAATAAATGGACTGTGCTGAAAAAGTTTTATTATGAACTGACCATTAGTTTGTAATATGATGAACGGAAAGAAAATTACAATGTACATAAAGCCAGGTAAGTGTGTCCGTTTCTGAAACACATTACCGTTCTGTAAAAAACTAACAGTGTACAAAATGAAGTAAAACACCACACACACACTGTCTCTGTTGACTGTACAAGCTGCTGGACTTATCTGTCATGCAAAATCCTTCCGAAGCACTTCTGTCCTATTAACACTGTCAACATGTATCACTACACACACATTTCAGTACCAATATATTCACTTTACGCTCGTTGACAAATCTTATTTGGCTACTGAAGACCAAAGCAATCCAAAAGTACTTCCCAACGCAAACTAATTACAATAAAACAAATACATGAAAGAATACAGTATCAACAGTCATAGTGTTTTATATCACAAATATCAGTTTCCACTTGAAAACAAAATAAACAACCACAGTTCTGTAAAAACCCCAAAAGTGTGGTGTCTGAACAGTAAAATTATAAACCTCAAATTTTTGTCTACTTTTTGCAAGTTATGGAACTACTTGGCTAACATACAAATGACTATTAGTTTCAACTCTAACATAATTGAGTTACATAAGCGTATAA
The DNA here is from genome assembly GCA_003012365.1 of Medauroidea extradentata. Classification (NCBI taxonomy): domain Eukaryota; kingdom Metazoa; phylum Arthropoda; class Insecta; order Phasmatodea; family Phasmatidae; genus Medauroidea; species Medauroidea extradentata. Next base: position 11,927 of record PNEQ01111000.1, read on the forward strand.
TTTACTTCCTTTCTCAAAAAGGAAGCTTAAAGAAACAGAGAAACAAACTTTTCCCACATTTTAAAATGTACAAATGGTAAAAGAGCACTGTATGTTCACGCCATGTCATATTTGGCTGGAATAACTCACCTGAGACATTGTAACAACCTAGCACAGATAACTAGGGAAATAAAATATTTTTCAGCTAAATACACAACACATTTGCCAAATTTTATAAAAATTTGCATTATGCCTGATAAAAACATATTTTACAGAAGTTTTCATAATCCCATGACCCTTTTTCAAAACAAAATACATAGCATTAATGCTAGATTACTACAAATTACATCTCTATAGCTTCAAATATGGAAATATTAATTTGGATATCTATATGAACTGGATACGCAATCCCACACAAATTTCTACTTTAACAATTGTATCACACATACTTTTTTTATACATAAAATTAAAGTAATATTAAATGTGCGTTAAAATTTTGCAAACATCAGTTACTAATAGTTACATAATGCTCAATTTTAAGTACATATGTATTAAAAAATTATTACAAAACTCAAACTTTATTTATAAAAATCCATCATAATGAGTCTTGGTGCCAATTTACAACAGTGGTTCCATGACTCGTGTATGATATGTGAGGATAGTTCCGATACATACAGCAGTACAGAAGAAATGTGATGTTGGACCACATTGTGGTGCAGAATTAAAGTGCATAAAACATCTAGACATTTAGTTACAAATCACTTTCGAAAGTAACTAAGCTTCTGAATGAAGCACAAAACATTTAGTCATGGAATTAGGGTCATCACAGCCTGGTATATTATCCCTGGAATTTGTGCTATGGAGATAATTTAGTTTGGCCCTGTGCAGTTTAGTTACCTTCCATAATTATTTTGTACGAAAGATCCTGGATAACCGGATCTGTAGGCACTATATAGTGAATTAAAACTGCCTTCACTGGAACTAGGCTCGACATATTAAAACATTTACAATATATATAATATAAGAGATCAAACTTTACTGAGTGAATTTTTCAACACTGGGCAGTTAAGGCAGAATACGCATAAGGCCTACAGAGTGATCACAAAACACAATCTAAGGAGAAGCAACAGTGCCTACTTTAAACCATGCAATTTAATCTCATTGAAAATTAGTTGATTTTTTTGCACTATCTGATCATTAAATTTCGTAAACATATCATCTATCATGTTTCATTTCTAAAACATTGCCTACTTAAAAATTTGCCCCAGAAGTAAATTGTTTTATAACTATCAAAAACACTGCTGTCATGTGTGATCACTCCTCTTACTTACATGGCCAGTATGTTATGCAAGTATTCTGTAATTCCCTGTCACTGTTGTAAAACTCAAATTTATTTAAAGTCACACTGATTTGGATCTCAGTAACAAGTCAACAGTTCAGCAGTTGATTAGACTGGCAAAAGTTGTATCCATCCAATTATCATGAACACCAATACCAGAGAGCATGTCGGAAACTACATCAGGTGTGCACGAGAACTCAAAATGAGACCCAGAACTGGAACTCGTAGTGTCAAATGACTCGAGATCATCAGGTGTAAAGGTGTCCAAGTCAACCTTGAAATCAGGAGTTATCTGCAAGAGATCCGTCAACGAGTCAAGGTCTGCTAAACTAGGGTTTTCTCCAGGCCTTAAATCTCTGATACCAGCAGTCTCAACCTCAGATTCTATTGGCTCATCTTTTATTGTGATTTCATCGTAGTCCATTGGCTCCAGCTTGACATTCAGTTCTGTGTTGTCGAAACTAGAAACTTCCAGTTTCGCACTGTAGTTCAGTGTTTCCCTGGGCCTCCTTTCTATAAAAGTGTGTTCGTAATCTTTGTCTATCGAACCACTTACTTTTCGTGACACTGCCATTACTGCAGCATTTAATTTAGCTTCCATCAACAAACTAGCATCATCATAAAAAGATGCACTTTCTGGAGAGTTGGGAGTTATACACGAGGGACTGGACGGAACTTTAGCTGTGGCAGTTGGGGGCGATGGCGCATACTGTTGGTATGAAGAACGGTTACTGCGAATACTGTCCTTAGATTTCTTATCCATACTTAAACGGGCTTTGAATCGGTTATGACCACTAAATGAGGTAGGGGCAACGCGTGCACGAGCAACAGGGATTTGTGCAGTGGTTCGGTCTTTTACTGTAGGCGAGTGGTGATTATTATTGGAATCATTCCTCTGAACAGAAGTAGAATTTTTCCTACCCTTCTTCGGCGAAACCTTAGGCGGAGACTTGACAGTTTTCTTCCTAGGCCTATACTTATAGTCTGGATATTCCTGCATGTGCAACTGCCTAAGTCGTTCAGCTTCCTCTATGAAAGGTTGTCGTTCCTCTTCAGTTAGCGTCTTCCACCTGCGACCAAGCCTCTTGGAAATCTCAGCATTGTGCATGTCTGGTTGTTGCTCACAAATCTTACGTCTCTCAATCTGGGACCACACCATGAAGGCATTCATCGGCCTCTTGATATGATTTGGATTGTTCTTCTTCGTCTGAAACACAACCACACAAACTCTAAGTAAAAATAACTAGCCAACTAATAGTAGGAAAGTACTGACACAAAATTTTTAACATACAAGATTTGAAACTTTTTCTTCAGTACTAAAACTGGGACTGAAGACTTATGAGAAAAGGTTTAGCAAAAAAAGAATCAATTTCTAGGCACTGGCATAATTTTATAAACGCCATAAAAAAGCAAATTATAAACTTAACACACAGTGTAAATAATTTTACAAATATTTCAATAATAAATTTCAGCCCATTCTACAGTGAAAAACATAAATCATGGCTAAAATTTGGTCAGCCCTGTATTACACAATTTAAATTCCTAGACATAACTGCAGATCAGCCTTCTGTTCTGTTCATGTTGTTTTCCCTTACTTTAACTGTTCCCTAAATATGTAGCAGGTAGAGAATTCGAAAGAAACATTGCCAATAAAATGGTTAAAGGAGAATAAATATAATGGATTCTTTTGCTAGAACAATCTAATTTACATAATCACTAATTTCATTTTACAACACAATTCCTGCAAACAAGACATATCAACTTTGCATAATTTTTTACAATAAATTTTTGGTCACATATAAAAATGTACATCAGGTACACAAATATTTTTGTAGTTCAGAAAAAGTATATATTCTGGTTATACTGAATTAAGTTTTACAACTAAATGCAAACATTTTTATCAGTGAGCCGAAACAAGGAAACTTAAAAACCAGACATGACCACATTATCTAGCTATAGAGAAAAGTGAATAAACTATCATATTTTATAGCACTAACTTAGAATAAACATACCCATTTCAATAATACATGTGTTTTGTTTATGGAGTCTGAGTTCATACTCGTATGTAACACATATTGTTTATTCAGAAAGGGCATTTAACTCATTTTCGGGATTTTGGACATGTCTGGATTTGAATGTTTGCTCCTCAAACATTTTATAAATAAAACACTCCACAAAACTCTGATTAAGAGTTAGGTCGCTTATAATTTGTCACATAATTAGAACATAATATTTTGCTAGTATATTGACATTTTATAATTAAGGAACTTTAGGTACTCAAAGGGCCTGTATTACCACCTCCTGATAAAATTATGGATAAAACATATCTAGAAGATAGTCCAGAAAAGTGTATTACGACCCTCTGATATCGCTTATCCGACAGACTATCCACTGGATACGCTATCAGCTGCTGCGACCTGCTGATAGGTACTTATCCAGGAGTTAAACGTGTAATTGGAACAAAAATGGCGTCATATATGTTTGTTAATCACGAAGTTGAGGTTAGAATCCCACTTCACAAAATGGAGACGTATTTAAGTTTTGGTGACTGCGGAAAACGCAATATAAATTATGAGATTATTAATAATTATGTAAATATTTCAGCTTAAATTTTTCATGTTGTGATTTATTTTGGTTTTGAAGCGATTAATAACCCTATTTTTAACTACTTTATTTTAAAACAGTATTTATTGCATTGCATGCGTGAATTATAAAAATAAATTTATCTAAATCTATTATTGTATTTTTAGCTGTATATGCCAATGCTGTGCACATAAGTTTATTACCTATTTTTGAGCAACAAATATAAATGTGCCTATTGTAAATCGAGCTGAGTGCAGAGCTTCGATCGCTGCAATATTTCTATCCGACAAATGTTCAACATGGTGACTAATATCTGCTTAGGAATAGCATTCAGTGAATGTATTGCGTGTCCCCCCGTAGTGTTTAAATATTATTTTCTTGCGGGCTCTCGCAAGTGTAACTAAATTGATGCAGTCACTGTCAGGAATGAACATCTCAGTTCAAAATATTAACAAAAATGTATGGGCGTGTACAATAAGCCTTTGTTTTAATAATTCGTCCTTGATTTGCAAGGTAATCCTTGAATGTCTAATTAAGAGCTAACCACTAGCGAGAAAATTGTGCGCCATTTCAGTGGCTTGTATCTAGAGGCAATGGTGCAGTGTTATCCGTGCTATGACGACCTTAGTACTTCTACTAACTTATTTGTATTTTCATGTTTATGGAAGTACAACATCCACCATATTGGACAGCGTGACTTTAAATTATATATTATACTACTAAAATAAAGAGCATGTAAATTTATTACCCCTCTACCCAGGTGGCCGCCTTACTTAACTGTTATTGTTTTAGAGAAAAAACGCATTAATAGGGCCATGAACTTTCCGCGAAAAGAATTTAGTATCAGTTTGTTTCGTGCCTTACGTTCACATCTGCAGTTCTACTTCGTGGTCAGTGATACATAGGGACTGGAAAATTTCGCGAATTCAATTATCTGCAGGCTAGAATCCATTGTACTGTGCAAACTCAAGCCCCGACTATTAGTCAATTAGCTGCTACTCAGTGGTACAACAGACAATGAACGAATAGACGGTGCCCTATAGGGCATTGAATTCGCGAAATTTTCCAGTCCCTAGTGATGCGATGTTTCAGCACTCACGTGCCTTTGGGTTCCACCCGCAAATTACGGACGTGTGGTGTTGCTGTAACCTTATTATGATCGGCACAGTCAAATGAGAGACGTCACTTAACGAAGACTCACTGCCAATAACCATGAAGCACAGCTGCGGATGTGCACATAACACTGAAACATACTGGGGCAAAATTATTTTCGCGAAATGTGCATGGCCCTACGCATTAACCAACCAATTACGCGATAGTGGATGACGACGACAGATATGCGCGTAACCATGCAGAGAGAAAAAACCGCCACCTAACAATGTGCATAGCGTAGGCCGTTCGCGATAAAGTGAGCACTGCATAAAATTTTCTTTCAGCCGTTTTGCAGCCATCTTTACTATTTTTAACATGAAAACTTTCAATATCTATTGATCCAATAAAATATATTTTTAAAGTTCTTCTGGGTGCTCAGATTATAGTGAACAGTCCATGTGCGCCAGAAGACTGCACATTTTGCATATTAGTCTAATATTAACTAGCAAATAGATGAGGTAAAATTATTCAAACTTACGTTATTAAGGGGGAAATAAAGAGGGAAGTTGCAACAACCTTTATGCATACAAAATTTTAGCAAATTGCAGGGGCCTGTCACTATCATTATTTTCAGAAAATTGTTTACTTAAACAATTTTTTTGCAAGTGAAAATTCAAACTTTCTTGTAATTGTTCAATAATTTCATGCAAAATTAAGATAAACTTTCATTTCATCACCATTCTAAATTTACTTGGTTGTTCCCATTTGCACTCAGCTGTAGAGTCTTAAGTGTGTATCTGAACTGCTGAGTAAGGTATGTAAATAAAAATTTTAGAAAAATGAACTCCCAAGTGCCTGAATGCTAGGATGAGACGTGCATGCGCTAGTGGTTCCGCTCGTCTTGCCCATGGAATTTACCGGGCAAGGTGATATTACTAAAAGCACGTGAGATACGTTGGCTGTGGCGGCGGTTTACGTAAGCATGGCAGTGTACCAGTTGAAGGTCGCAGTGCACGCTCCAGAGAGTAAAACGCCCAGGGGCATGACACGGCAGCTGGCTGGCGAGGTTAGGTGGACGAGGAAATGTGGTAGTGAGGGTGAGGTTAACCCAACCCCATGGTTGGCAGTATGGATAAAGGAGAGGGGCGGAGAGCGGGGGAACAGCAAATGTGGCAACGACTTCTGGGGGCTCAGCGAGCGACAGTAACGGTATCCCGAGACTCCCTCCAGTTATCAACCAAAGATTCAAACATCTCAACGACCGCGACCCACACATTTAAACACGTCAGCCGAAGTATGATCTGAAATGCTGTGCCTAAAAGTAGGTGTGCCGGAGAGAAATTTTTCTCTTTGGAGGAAGGGGGGGTAGCAAAGGCTCATGTTGCGAATATACGCGTACCTCCTCCCTCCCCCCCCCCAAAAAAAAACCGTGGTCCTTCTCCGGAAATGTTAGAATTTTTGGAACAAAATAGTGCAATTTATATGTTTCCGAACATAAATATTAAGTATAAAGCAGCCATAACCACTAACCGGTTGGGGATGAGGGTAAGACACACATACTTTGCCCCGCAACACAAATTAATTAGGGGGGAATGGGGCTACCGCCCCTGCTGCCCCCGCGGCTCCGATGCCGCTTCCTACAAGAAAATCTAAACAACGCACATAAACCAATACAAGATGAGTAAATGCCTAAGTGCAGTAGCTTGTAAGTGTTTATAACATAATAAATTCGGAATTGCCTAAATTGGTAATTGTGCATTTTTGTGAAGAACGTGTTGAAGATGCTGGAATGAGTTTCAAATTAAAGAAAAACGGGCAGCTGTCACCAAGACAACTAGCCGCGAGCAGAGCTTCGGCCCAACGTACGCTTAGAAATAGCATTCAAAGCAGTACGTCCTTTGAATGACATTCAAACAACGTTACATGTTTACATATTCATTCAGGACCTCTATTAATATTGAAAGTTTATTTACTCGACTAGGAAAATCGCGAAAACAAGTATTTTGCGATCCTTTTCAAAACCATGATAATCGTGCGACAGAGCATTTAATAAGGTATAGACGGGTAAACATAACTTTGTATAAAATATTACGTCATCAAATGAGAAGATCGCCACTGACATTCTTACAGAGACGAGTTACTGGTGAGAAGACTAGTTGCGCCTAAGGGCTAGGGTGAGCCGTGATGCGCGCATTGTGTCGCCCTTAGCTCTCCCCACTTCTTGAAAGTATGTCCACCTAGGCGGCTACCTTAAGCGCTGAAAAAAACAGTTTTTTTTTTCACCCCCAATTGAAACGCTGTGGCTTCTAGCTTAGTATCTGGTTCCTTTGATGCACGTATTACGTCCTACGAAGGTACTCCAAGAGACATTTGTTTGACAAGTTGACAAAAAAAATTGGTTTCGGTTCTTCACACGTTTCCCTTCTCTCCTGGAGACACAGAATGGCGATTAAAATCTTTACTATAAATAATATACTTATAAAATCAGCGAAGCTTCCTAACATTATGAAGAACAAGTCATTTCGGAAAAATAATTCAAGAAACCCGAGAATTTAAACACTGTACGATTTACCACGAAACAAATTCACTAAGCACGTATTTACGAATCTTCAGCACAATCTGGATCTGTATGATGGGCCAGTTGCTACTTCGATTCATGGCCCGAACAATTTCCACGACGCAGTCTTGTCCGGTTTCCAAAGAAGCAAAATAGAGGAAAAACCACTGCAAAATCATCATTCTAGCTCACGCCTTGGGTATCGAATATGGCCTTGGTCGCAACACCTATCATTACCTGGCGTAGGCAAGGTAAATGTAATGACCCAGACCTACCGTGCAACCACTCCCCAGTCTCCTCAGGGAAACTTTTCCCGAGTTTTAAAGTCACGTGTGTAGTTTCAGAATACGTACATATATTTAAGAAAGTAGACTCACACTCATCGTTGTCCAAACGTTACAGCAATACGTTCTAAAAGAAGCAATGTTAAACGACAACAGAAAGAGGAAAGGGAGTATGGCGATATAACAGGGTGGCCATAGCCACAACAAGAAAATCGCCGATTTTCCCTTAATTTCCCTGACAGAAAACAAAAAATTCCCATATGCACACAAGTATGAAACCAGCACTTTGGCATTTTATTCAACACATATTCCAATAAATGTAAATACTTCAAATTTTTGACACTACTGCCGGTAAACTTGACAATGGAGTATTATCACCTCTACAGGACGATAATTATTTCAATACAAAAATGCTAACTTATAATACTATCAAAACTCCATTATTTTCCTTCCTATGACTTTTGTCGTAGTAGGTCAAAATGAAAGTGGCAAGAAAATTCCCTGAAATGTCTCAGATGAACTAAAAATTCCTTGAAATTTCGCCGATATTTCCATATGGTCACAAATTCCCTGATAATTTCAGGTGAGTTGCCACCCTGAAATATACAATTTTAGACACCCTGCTATTTTTGTGACTAATCCACAAGGTAAGGCGTGAGGTTTACGTCTCGTCAACAGCGAGGTCATTCGAGACAGTTACACACAACTTTATACACACGAGCAGGAACTAGAAATGGTCGTGGCCATTCGAAAAACCGAAATCAGGATGACCTAAGCAGGGGATCGAACCCGGGTCCTCACGAATGCAAGTGTTAGTAACCGTCCAAAAGACGGGGTATGGATTTAGAGCAGGGGGCGGATGCGGAATTGTGGTATTGCGGGAGGCGAGATGTGTACGCAATGCGACCCGTACCCCGATAAAAGAAAAAATTACTAACTGCTGTTTGCATCGATGTAGAGCAGTTCAAGAACAGAGGAAGTAAAACGAGTCTTCTATTACATGTGAGTACACGTTTAATTTCCCTGTAACGCAAACAGACGCAACTCGCGTGCAAATTTTTTGTTGCACCCATAAAACGCGATATTTAATTCTCCCCCCCCCCCCCCCGCCCCTCCAAATACCAAGAATCCTAACGCCAGCGTGCGTATTTTTCGCACGCACCTGGCGTTCTCTCGCTCGTATACGCGGAAGTTTTACGCTTATTGTCCCGCAGAAAGTGGCGTAGCCAGGATTTGTGTATGGGTAGAGGGTTAAGATAAGAACAATGTAATGAACAACGACAACCCTTTTAAAATAGGGAGTCCGGGGGTTCTCCTCTGAGAAGAACTGGATTCCAAGGTACCAAAACAGTGCCATTTTAGCAGTTTGCATAACGAAACATTGAATTTTGTACCTGGAAAAAATATGTTCAATCTTGTAACAATGTTCTTGGAAATAAGTCATGAAGAGCAACGAGGGATATAATATATCCCCTATCTTCACCTCCCCCTTCCCCGTTGTCGTCAAACCTTCAGCCAAGGTTCTCGCCTCACACCTGAGCGATACTGGTTCGATTCCCAGCGAGGTAGGTTCCTGGATTTTGGCTTGTGGGAATCATGCCGGACGAAGCCGCTGGTCGACGGGTTTTCTCAGGGATTTCCCGCTCCCCCACCCATTTATTCCGGCGCTGATCCATATGGTGACCAAAATCTCTTCGCTAGCCCAAGTTGTATCTGGCGGTCAGCAAGACTCGTTTACCACGCAAGAATGGCTGTAATCGCTCGTGTGATGATAGTTCGGCGCTCCGCGCATGCCAGCTAATCTAGTGTATGACTGGCTGATGACTGACAACATCTTGCTAGTGACGTCACTTCAGAAGGATCGCAGTCGTGATCGCCGTGTCGTCAGCCAGATGAAACCGCAGCCTTGGGGCTATCAGTCGCGACTCACTGGCAAGACTGTGCCGCGGATGGGTCACGGCAGTGACGAGGCCTGGGGTTCCTTCAAGGACTACCCCACTCGTTTTCTTTCACATTACGTCATCAGCAGAGATGATGGTTTATCGCGGGAATACTTGACTGCTGGGTTTCAACGCACGCTCAGATTAACAAACGATTACTGGCTTTAGCTTGTACGTGAAACTGTTGCCCTATTTGACTAAGCCAGTAAGAATCCCGCTATTGTAATATTTGATGCCTGTTATTAGCCTGCAGACAGCTACGTTGTGTCACACGTACAGCACACAATCACATACGTTGCATTTAACTACAGCGTGTTTTAAGCGTACGTTGGCACAGAACATTTCTGCGATATACCAGCATCTCTTGTCATCGGTACGAGACCTGAAAAAGTCTCGTTTTCTTTCAGGCACAAGCTAAAATTTCAGCAACTGTAAAATCGTTCTACTTTCACAATTGGCCGTTGGCTTATTTGACACTTGCTGGAAGTCGATGAGCCAATAATAACACTTAACTAATTGCGGGCCCATTTCACTATGTCAGCGAGCAGCCAATGAACAACTCTTTGTCTGCTTGAGTACACAGACTCTTGGAGGTTAGCCTACAGGTCTGTGAACCTGTGAATTTTTCCAGTCGCTAGTCATCAGTTCGGACCACGGTCGTAGAAGAACAGGTCTGGACACTCGCCTATCTACCAATGTATTTTGCTTGACCCCCTTGTTGTTTGGCTGTAGCTCGTCAAGTTACCGATAATATTGTGTTTTACTGGCGCTGCAGTTAGGGTGGTCGGACTCAAACTCCGCCCACTTCCTTCCCACTATGATAAACAATTTTTCAAAACGTATTTTTTATCAATTTATGAAATACTTTCTCCGCTCACAAATTTAAGGAAAGGCTCCAGCAATCTTTATTTACTTTATAAATTTGGGCGGACCGCCCTAACTGAAGCGCTAATAAAACACAATATTCTCGGTAACTTGGTAAACTACAGCCAAACAACAAGGGGGTCAAATTTCTAGGCGAGTGTCCAGACCTGTTCTTCTACGGCCGTGGTACGGACCCATGACTAGAGCTGGTGATTTTTGGTGAAAACAATTATGCAACATTTTGAATCAATGCATAACGCTCACATCTGCACCTCGCTTCGTGGTTATTGGCAGAGTGTATTTGTACAGAGAAGAGGTTCATTTGACTGAGCCAATGAGAATAGGGTTACTGCGACACCACACGTCTATGATTTGTGACAACCCCAAGACACTTGTTTGGAATGCTCAGGATTTCAACCTGCATCCATTATATGCAGGGCCGAACAGTAGCAGTAGGATGGGTAAGATATGTGTGGAGCGCAAGAGGGAACTATGTACAGTGCTACGTTGCCATACTGTGCGTAGTCAGCGTCAAACAACATTTTGCCAAGAATATTTTCGTCTCCAATTCAGTTCATGATTTGCGTGGTGCACTTATCACGCGGTTGTTTTAGGACATTCTCCGATTGTGAGATGAAAATGTGGTAAGCCATACGTACAGTTTGTAACAAAAAATTAAAAAAAAAAAAAAGGGGGGGGGTTGCAAAACGAAACAAGCAGGCTGAACGGGTAACCAAGCTGTTTCGTAAAAAAAAAATTAAAAAAAATAGTTTCCTACACTTTTTGAAAACAGTTAGGCCTATTTACGATATTAAAAAAAATATTTTTCACAATCTTTCAAAATTTTAAGAAATTCGGCATGACAAGATGTTTTTATTTTAAAAAATTAGTTTCTTAAAAAGATATTAGATAATACATTGACGAAGTTTTACGAAGTACCCAAGATATTTTGGAGTCGTTCGACTGAACTTTTGTATGACAAAGTCGCGGGCAATAAGACATAATAAATAAAAATTATATGTAGCATTTAATTTTCCATTTCGTGAATTGTTACACGAATGGCCACCCCTTCAACTTCTGTAGGATTAGCTTGTCCTCAGTGGTGCTGCATGCGAGGCGGAACTACTTAGAAAGCTGACCGTGCAACCACTGCCTTCTAAACACGCACCTGCACACAGAGTTGTCAGCACGAGGTCGAGGTGAGCGGTATTCCAGCACACCACGTGTCAGCGCGCGTACAGTCAGCAGTACACGTACACACACACACACACACCACCTACCAGTGAGAAGATGACGGCAACACGGAAGAAGCAACACCGTGCAGTGCTGCCAACTTAACTGACGTACAACTAAGCATGGGTGCTACGCTTTAAGGGCGTTCACGAGGCAACAATTCATAATTTTATATTTGTACGGCGTATTGTTCGTTTTATACGCGTTACATTTTCCACTTGTAAAAACTTTTTACAGGCAGTTCGGAATAAACTGAGCCCTGCTAAAGATCTATTTTCAGCCAATTCGTATCTTTCCGCGTGTAGCAGCTAACGACGGGAAAAGTCTAACCTCCTGGGACACGTCACTTTATGTTTGCGCGTATAAGATAAATTGTTCAGTCGATAGGTACCTATATAGTTTGATAAAAAATAAGTTTATTAATTATATAAAATACAATTATATCGCTGTCGGTTGATTTTGTTTCAGTATTGTTGTATTTAAATACGAATAAACACGGAACTATGTTGTGTTATTTCGTTGCCAACCATACAAGCAGTAAAGTGACTATCGGTAATGTTGAATTGTATGTAGTAACAGCTAGTGATATTTTTCAAAGGTTAAATATTTAGTGTTCACTTCATTCCGAACGGCCTATACCTCTTAGTATGTCAAATTCGCAAGTTCCGGGGAAATGGTAATAGCAAGAACCAAGTGACTTACTCGAATGAAATAATTTACACTGAAATGAGGTGTTTTAGGCCATATGCTAAAAAGATTTTAAAACACAATGAAAATCCCTGGTAATTTTTAAAAAAAAATCTGAAATTCATGACAATTTATTTCACTTAAAGCAATTTAAAAAAGACAGAAGGACTTCGTTGTGTGTTTTTAAATATTTTAGCATATGGCCAAAAATGTCTAATTTCCGTGTAAATTATTTCATACCAGGTTTTTGTTACTACCATATTACAGCAATTTGCAAATTCAGACTTTGACATGCCACTATAGGAAAACTATGAGAGATAAAATTTTTTAAAGAAGTGGAAAATTTAGTCACAAGTAACGTCTATAAAACGAACACTATGTCACGTAATTATAAAATTAATAACGAACACTATGTCGTTCAAATATAAAATTGTGAATATTTTCCACTGAACAGTACACAATTGATTAATATTGGACTTTTTAAGCATTTTGTCAATACGCAATACAAACCTAAAGTAACGACAGAAAAACCATTAACAATCTTCTTTCTTTTAAACGGAAATACTGTGATATAAATCATTATATATTTAGGCCTACCATAAAACACACCATGCTGATATTACAAAAATAAGCCCAATAAGCAAATGAAAATCCAGTCATGCACTCCCATTGCACAGTTCTTTCAAAGATCATGTCAATTGCTTTGATTTAATTAATGCACAGTTGTTCCAAATATCATATCAATTACTTTGATTTATTTCGTTACCAATTTTAATTTCTGCTGCAACCTTAGAGTGGACAGAGAGTAGAGTGGAAGAAACGCTGTAAGTCACCGCAGCCAGGCAGTCTGGTTGGTCTAGAGCGGCGCAGTAGCGACACCAAACACCCGACAGCTATCAGTGCAGGAAACGGCCCCGCGGCGCATTACGAGATAGCGAGCGATAACAGATAAGCAAGGTCGTCTACTTCACAAGAAAAGTTATCGCAGTGTTGTTCTGTCGGTCGCTCATGTCTCTCTTTCTCTCTCACTCCGCCCCCACCACACGATAAACAAGCTCTCGGGGATCTGCTGCCGTCATCACCCGGGGGCTCCAAGCCGCCTGCCCGAACTCGCTTATCTAACGTGAACTTCGATCCCCGGCTGGCGAGAAATAAGTAGACGTTGCGCAACTAGTTGTAACAATTGTGTGATAAACCCACCTGGAATAGGAGGCCGCGGCAGGGCAGTTAGTCAAGACTACTCGCCTCCTACCAGGGCGATCCGAGCTCGACTCCCGGCGGGTTCGTGTTTTGTTCATGGGAGCACACAGGATTTTGGCTTAAGGGTGTTCAAGTGTGATAAAATCATAATTTCATATTTACATGAAATACTGTTGGTTTTGTAGAAGATACTTGTGAGTACATTTTCCTCTTATGAAACAATTTTAACTGGCGTAATTGTCTCATAACTGAGTGTCAAAGTCAAAACTTGCTTGTTACGCTGCCACGCAAATAGTGAAAACCAACTGACCTACTTAAACGAAATAATTTACTGTGAACTTACATCCCACGAGCTATGTAATACAGCATTAAATAACCCACAACGTAATATTTTGAATTCAAAAAACCGCAAATGTACAGAAAATAAGTTGCAAATTCAACATTTTTTTAAAAATACAAAAACAGTTCGCGGTATTTTTTCAAATGTTTTATTACGTAGCCCATAGTATATTATTACACTGTGAATTATTTCACTTACGTAAGTTAATTGGTTTTCACTATTTACATGGCAGCAGAACATGCAAATTTTTACTTTGACGCGCCGTTATGAGAAAACTACGCCAGCTAAAATTGTTTAGTAAGAGCAAACTACACTCACAAATATCGTCAATAAAACTAACAATATTTCATATAAATATAAAATATGACTATCGCACTTAAACACCCTTAATGAGGGCAGAAGATCTAATAAGTAAAGCCAAGATTTTGTCGCGAAAAGATTTTTGCCCCACTTTGTTTCAGCGTCTCACGTGCATATCGGCAGTTCTGCTTCATTAATACTGACAGCGTGTTTTTGTTCAGACATGTTTCTCATTTGACTGCACCAATCAGTTAAGGTCATCATTATGACTCCGTACGTCTGTAATTTACCAAGACAAGTGAAAGTAAATCATCCAATCACAGACGACGTAGCAGAGCAGAAGATGTGCACGTGACGCATTTGAAACCAATTGTTGCAAGAACTTTCTTATCATAAAATCGTGGTTCTATTAATTCTGCTGACTTAGGTTCACATGTTCAGAAACATGTTAAAACACTTTACTTGCAAAAAAATTTTTTAATAACCACTGTACTCTAAGTGTGCTACTGTACTACTAGTACACATATAAATAAATATAAAAAAATTAAAAACTTCGGCCTTTGGGGATGGCGGCGTGACCAGTGTGACACTAAATTTCTCTTGATATTACACTGTTACATCTGAAAATGAATTAATTTGATAATTTTGTTTATTTTTTAACCTCTCATAATATTTCAAGGCTGTATTAACGATGTTTCATGTCTTCCGATTTGCCTTTTCTTACTGCGCTTGTTTTATAAAATAGATTACATTGATTACTTGTATTTTTAACGTTAAATAGTTCTTTCTTAGTTTCAAGGATACAAAAAGTTTGAGTTGTTTGGTTTGTGGCTGGTTAATATTTAAGTATGCGTTTTAGGAAACAAACAAAAGTTAATAGTAAAAACACGTGGGAACAAGATAATTTTACAATTTTTTTTCCCAAACAATAAGAACAAAGAGTTTTACTACTAAGGTATAATTATTTTGAAATTAATACAATTCCTTATAGTGACGTACTCAATACTTTGGTGTGGATACTTCTTACTTAAATAACACTAATTAAGAATCTAAAATTCCGAATTTTCCATACCTTTGTTTTTGGCTCTTGAGTATTCGAAGAAATGCACTCCCTTTAAACGTGCGCACCTCTATGCTCGTAACCCATTCAGTTTCACAATGCAAAAGAAATGCCATGCATCAATGTTACATATGTGTGAAAGAACCATAGCAAATGTTATCGCTATACAGCAAACACAAATAAATTAGCTCACTCGCCTGCATACATATACAGACTCAACTTCTCGGCAAACCCACTGGAGAGACTAATGTGGTACTTATTTACTTAATAAAATACGGGAAACGTAGCGGACGTTGGCGTCGTCCAGTAGATTTCCTCAGGGTACTCATGTTTCTCCCGCCCCTGCATTCCGCCACACTTCATTCCTACGAGGTATTACACCTGCGTTCCCAGAACCGGTTCATCCGCTAAGGATTTAAACTTGGCAACGTGGCAGCTATTAGAGGGAGAGCTCTGCTGAATATCTTATCGCACTTTGGGAATCTCCTCCCAACTAGAGCGATATCTGAAATCCGTGAGTGAGGAAAGAGATATGGGCGACAAGTTTGTACCTGAACGGTATAGTCCACTCCACGAACAAGTGCACTCACAGCTCTGCTGGCATAACTCCACTTTTGGCTTGGAATGTAGGCATTCACATTTTTAAGGCATAGCGCCCCCTCCCCCCACACAATGTTTGATCCTCCACTGTAATCTCACTATTATTCCCTATTCCTCTATGCTCTGCCTTAGCTAACAGATCTCTTATGAATAAATGTGTATCATATCCAGATAAATTGTGAATGTAAACCGGGACGAAATTAAAAGATTTTTATAATATAAAATACAGTACAATTTCAGTGTGCTATACCTCGATATTTCCCAGTTAAATGTTCACGATGTATTTCTGTATACGTTTATCGGGATAAAGCGAGCACTTCTAAAATCTTCAAGTAACTTTTTTCCTTTTAAATAATTTATAGTATCCTGCCACTTTTTAATATAAACAAAGTAACATTAAGTATAGGCTGTTCACTATTAACTGAGCATTCAGCAGAACATGTTGATGTAATTAATAAAAATATATGTTTTATTGAGCCACCAGATTTTATCTTTTGAGAGTATTGAAACATTTACACTGGTTTTTTGTTATATGGAACTTTCCACACTAAAAGTAGTACTGATGGCTGCAAAATTGCTAAAAGAAAATTTGATCTAGAGCTCACTTTATCGTGAATGGCCTCTAACAATCAAAGTGTATGGATTGTACCGTACTCAAGAATTAGGCCTAACATCTGTGGTTACAATAAAAATTAGTTTTAAATTATTAGTCTAGTCAAGACTGTCCTCATGAATTATCACAGTATCGTGAACCACAAGCTTTCATTCAGCTGTTATGCATTCATCTTTGCTATTTTCAATATGAAAACTGTCATGGAACTAAAAACCAGTGTAAATGTTTTCACCACAATAAAAACTAATCGCCTTTGGCTCCAATAATATACAATTTTTGGTTATTACAAATGTTGAAGAGTACTCAGTTTAAAGTGAACAGCCTATATATTCTGCCGCCGTGCATTGTCATTTGGTCGCCAGTGTTTCATATGATGCCAACATAGATTTACCTACTTTCACCCATTCAATACTGTAAGTAACGCACATAGTTTAGTGACAGTAAAATGTTAAGTTTCATAGACTGTATGTACACGTGTCACAGTCTAGCGGAATTTCAATCCCTTCTTTCACCCAGTTTACTAACGACCCCCCCCCCCCCCCATCCTATCCAAATTTAAACATTCATGGTTTCCAAAATCATGATGGCCGGAGCCGGAAATCTAATCCGGGTCCTTGCGAATGCAAGTCCTACGTGTTAACAGTGGATGTATTCAATGTACTTAAGGCCATGATCTCTCGTTTATTTCAAACAATTGCAAATAACTCAAATATTTTTTTACCAAATGCTTTGAAAAAATTTGAGACAGTGTACAGTCATACGATACACAATTTTGCCAGAGCGCTTTTTAAAATAGTGTACCGTTTACGAGCAAAAAAAATATTTTGCTTCATTTTGGCTTATTTTCACAACAAAATGTGCGCTATTTCGGGGACAAAAATAAAAAAATTAGTTTGGTGTATTGCAACAGAAAAATTCATATACAAACGTAAATGTTAAAACTACCAAATGAATTTTTGATACATGTAATAATTTGCCTTACAAAAAATATTTTCGAAACCACTGCTAACTAGAGAGCGAGGCCTTAAATAGATTATGAGGCGAATGATAAGCTAGCTAAAGTCAACTTTGGTGAAAGCGCGCTCCAAGCCTTGTCCGATTACACACAAAAAGTCAAAGTTATGACTTGTCATTACAGCAAATTGTAAACAATCTACTTAGCTATGAGTTAACCATTATATTTTCAAGTTTTCTTCGGGTAATTATATAAATAAAATAAAAAAAAATAATTCGTTAATATATTTAGCTTCTAAAATTTATAGACCTTAGCGTGATCGCTATACATTTTGTACATTCACTTAAAAAAATACGTTAACTGATTAGTTTCTGAGTAAATTGAGCACATGTTTATTGAGAATTTCTTCGAGAGACGCATCAGTCGTGCTAATGAAAATCAAACGTTCCAAACACTTTCTTCGTACACTTTTGTAGGTGAAACAGCTGTTAGACTCGGAAAGTGGTTTAGTTCTCGGCTCGCGCACTTTAATGCTGGAACGAAAATAGCACAACGGACGCGACAAGAATAACACAATACGTCCGCCAATCAGCGTCGTAGTTTCTGTGACGTCAGCGCGACAAAAATACGCCGGTCGGCTAACAAGTTATTTTACTCGCGTTGCGTCCATCACACTATTGTGATAATGCCGGGGTCACAGCAGTGCGACGCGAAGTCATTCAGCATCGAGGCGTACGCGCTGTGAAAGTCACAAAAGCCTCGGCTGTGATTGGCTGACGAGTTATTTTATTCGCGTCGCTCTACCACTTGCTCCAGCGTCCACGGCTACTACCCAGCAGAGGCATCTAGCGGACAAACTGGAACTACGTCAACTGCTGCTGCAGCGCGCTAAAATCTGTTTTCTGATGGCACATAAAAGTTTATTCCAGTCCATTAAGAATATAACTGTCATATCCAGCACGTTTTTAAATAACAACCTAATAGTAACTTCTGTAACAAAATACATCGTTTATTAACCTGCAACGTAACGTAAAAAATTCACAAACACCACTCGTGTCAAACGTTATATTTTGAAATATTCGCCAAGAATAAGAATGAAGCAATCTACCGTTAAAATCAAACAATAAAATTTAAAATCGTCGTAAAAATCTCAACCAATAGTAACTCACGGTCAGCAATCAAGAACTAAGGTGATACTACTTCAAACACAGATAGGCAAGTCTATTGTTTCGTTGAAATTTGGGGGCCTCGATAAATTAGTACGATTCAATAGAACACTGTAGTGCGATTCTTAGGCCTAACCCAATTAGAATTTCCTCGTTTGAAGTCTGAGAACAGCGGAGCGATAAGAGCCAGAAAACCACGCTCGACAACAAGGATATCGCCTCTATTCGTAGAGCGCCAAGGTTTTCGTTCTAGAAATTTTCCTACGGGACTGTAAGCGGTGACCATAAAATTTAATTTTTTTATTGTATGAAGTAAAGGCCAACCCATGCATTTTGTTTTGCACTTTACGAATTAAGGTTTAATTTTCAGAGTTAGAGCAGTCTAAAGCAGTTTTATAGTCCCTTTGAGGCCCAGAATTCTTGATTCCAACAAGCCTCCTGCGTTTTAAAATTATTGATACGTAGATTTAAGTACAGTATGTGTTCTTTTCGTAGATAAACTAAAGACCATAATACATAATTTTACTGCACTTATGATATTTTTAAAATCCTGAATGAGAGCAGATATTGAAAAACTGTTCACAGTTTAGTCAGGAACAGTGTTTTCTGTGTTAACTAATTTTTTCAAGATAAGAAACACAATTGTTTCAGTTAATTATGTAATTTAAAAATTCCCGTATGAACTAATCAGCCAAATCTATATATTTTTTGTCTAGAAAAAAATTGCCTACTTACTGAAAACAGTTTTCAACTTAACTGTGCAGCCGTTTTTTGATATCTGGTCTTGTTTGGGAATAAAAAAAAATTATCGTTAAAGCAGTTGAAATGATGGATCATGACTTAAGGCCTCGCTCCATAGTTTTGCAGTGGTTTCGAAAATATATATATTTTTTACACAAATTAATACATATATATCAAAATTCATTCTGGCAGTTTTAACACGTATATACCATCGTTTGTAACTGAATTTTTCTGCTGCAACACACAGAACGAATTTTTAGATTTTTGCCGCTGAAATGTCACATATTTTGTTAAAATATGCCAAAATGGAGCAAAATAATTTTTTTTCTAGCAAACTACATTATTTAAAAAAAAAAACTGTCTGGTAAAATTGTGTATCGTATGACTGTACACAGTCTTAATTTTTCTCAAAGCATTTGGTTAAAAAATATATTTGAGTTATTTGCAATTTGTTTGAAATAAATAAAAGAACATGGCCTTAAGCAATTTCGCGTACAAAAAAATGCGCGTGACACGATACAACACCGTACATAAGTCAAGTTGCATATTAAAAACGGAATAATAAACTACGAAACACGGCATTGTTTAAATACGGTAAACAAAATAGGGTGACGTCCATCTAGTTACAGTACCTAAACGTGCAAATCGGCGCACGGCCTACGAATTAGCGATGCCCCGCGCGGGTGTCGATCACTTCACACGTCACTCGAGTTAATGCAGAGCTCGTTATCATGTGTGCAATGAACTCGTAACGCAAGTCTTATTGACACGACTTCAACCACGTAACCTCTTGTAAGCGCACATAAGTTCTAAACTAACACCGGATGTGTAACGGTCATACAGTTATACACCTACGATTCATTTCATGCAAAGCTAAGCATTACGAAAATCTAGTATAGTCGGTTCGCGATAAAGTAAGCACTTCAAACGACCACCTTGTCTTGAATAATGATTAAAAATATCATTTCTTGTGACCATAGAAGTGAATTTTTTAGCATATTGCATACACTTTTATTGTTATTTAGGATTATTTTTATTTATTAAAAAGTGGCACGAAGCTATAAATGAAGGGGGTATTAGTACTGAAATTAGTAATGAAAATTCTGCATTTAATTTGGTCTACAAATTTTATATTAGGTTTCATGGTTCGATAAAACAGAGGGAATAGTTTTTTTATTATATAAGTTGGTACTCTGTGACCATTTATAGAAAAAATGACTTACTTCACCGGAAGGTTTACTAGTCAAAAACTAGAGAAAGGTAGTGAAGCTGTGGCAATTTGATAACGCTTAAGACTGTATTATCTGCAATACGTCAGACGGGAAATTTTAAAAATTCTTATTGTATGGAACTTACAGCGAAAATTGTAAAATTCGAAGACGGCAGGTAGGCCTACTAGTACTAATACTCCTCAACTGAAACGGACGAAGTAATAGGGTTTCAAAATTGCTTACTTTATAATTGCATATACCTGTGTTTATAAGCAATATAAACTCGACTTAGCCAGAAATTCTTCCGTGAACATCATTCGTAGCTATGTCGAGGTCTGCGGAGGTGAATTTGGGGGGAGGGTTTGGGCAAGAAATATTTTCCCAGAACGTATCAAGAATGTCATTGAGTCAGTTATTGATGTGGAGGGAGACCAGTGCGAGTAATTTGATGTAACAACTAAGTCTATAGGAAATAGTTTGATGTTAGTCGCAAAATATTGTACATTTATCGCGTACAATGTGGCAACACAACACGGAGTAACCCCCCCCCCTCCTAGTGATCAATGTCGAGTAAACGTAAAATCATGTTTGGACTGCTCGGGATTTCAACCCGCGACCATATCATCATAGTCAAAACAGTGACAGTAGCATAAGTGGGGAATTACCCTCTGCTATGTTGCCACATTCTTCACGTAAAATGTCTTCATGCGACATTTTGGCACGAATATTTTCGTCTCTTGTTCTAGCCCAGGATTCGCGTGGTGTGCTTATCATAGGAAATGAAAAATCGAGGAAATATTTTACATAGTCTCTAAAAAAAACTGTAGTATCTCAATCTTGAAACGTGTGAATAGTTTTCTAGCAAATCACACACGTTCTGTGTTGAAACTGTACAGTTCTAATTGAGTCTGTTGAAGAGGTACATGCTGCTTCATATAAACAATAGTCTATATAAGTGCAAAACCTTCAGTGTTATACATAGCATGTTGGAGCCTAGCAAACAATCAACTTTTCCCGCGATTTGCCTGCGTCTCTAATCATCGTTTACATGAATTTCAATCTACCGGCAAATGCACGAGAAAAAAATTGTATTCCTCTCTTTACTGGTCGGATAAGGATTCGTCTCCCACCGAGATGTTCCATTACACCTTCGCACAACAACCTGTAACTTCCGCCAAAATTTCCGTACGTTTTTCATTTATATAAGCGAGTCCGAACGCGGCGACACCATTACGTAACGCACAAACACAAAGCTTTCCACGCTGCTAATCTGTTACGCAAAGTGTCAGTTTACTTCACGCGCGGCGAGCGTGATAGCTGTCGCTGCAGCACCGCAGTGTTGCCAAAATGTGCGGAGTTCCACAACTTGAAAATTAAAAATATATTTTTAAATAATTGTATCATTTATATGCGTAATAACATGTACGAGAACATTTACGAACTATGTGAAGTTTAAACAAGATTTTTTTTATGGATTGCGTGGGGTGATCTCGCTGTGTCAAGTTGCCAGCATGGCACGTACGTAAAACTAGGATAGTAATTTTACTGTGTGCGGAATTGACTGTAATTTGGTGGCGGTGTCTGTGGAATCCGAGATGGTACATCTGGCAACACTGGTGTAGCACCATTCGGCTGACCTGAACGACTTGTTCAGGGGGCGGCTACCGCTACTTTCATCAGCATTTTTTAATTTTAACTATACCAGACTTTTTTCTTATTTTAGACACAAAATGTGACTAAATTTGGCTCTCATGGAATGTTTTCATCTCTCTTAGTTTTCGCGCTAATGGCTTGTGAAAGTCAAATTTTGCATGTTTCCGTTACGGACTACACTAAAACCAACTGACATACCAAACTGAAAAAAATTCACAGTGGATAAAGACATCACAGGCTACAATGTCACTTCCATAAAAACAAAGAATAAAAATTGTTTGTATTTAAATTAAAATTCTGGCGTTTTAAATAAAAATTTGAAAAGTTCAATAATGTTTTAAAATACAAATATATTTTATTTTGTGGTTTAACATAGCTGAATTTGTAGCTTATCACATTGTTATTCACTGTGAATTTTTTTCAGTTTGGTAAGTGAGTTGGTTTTAATGTCGTCCTTGAAACGGAAACATGCAAATTTTGGCTTTAACGATAAATTACGCAAAATCTATGCAAGGTAAAAAAAATTTGTAAGGGAAAAATTTAGTCACATTTTGTGTCTAAAAGAAGAAAAAATAACTGGTACGAATATAAAAATAAAAAACATGGTGATGAAAATAGCAGTAGACCACGCCCATATTTCTCACAGGGGATACCCACGACGCAAGTCAAAATTTTGGAGAAAGGGGGGGGGGAGAAGGGCAGCAACCCTATGCAAGAAACACAGTAACATTGGAAAACTTTCGCACTCTCACGTGCTCGCCAACCACACCATCATGGCTTCCACGCGGCACTTCAAAAGGCAGCTGCTTGATAAGACGAGATATGGGTCTTGTCGCTTCCACCCACACGACATGATCAAGTCGAGAAAGATTGGTAATAACTGAACATACACCGTACACGTGGCTATCAAGCAAGGCCACGTTGGCTAATTTTACAACGGCTTAATATATTCTACGTGTGGAGGCGCGCAAATTTCGCGTCAATATTTGGCGAACGGCGTATACACACTCGCATGCACTCTGTAATGTTATTGGCACCGGATCTGTCTACATTCGTGCGCCCGCATTACTGAATAGGCTAGTTGACAATATTATTGGTTAAAAAATCCTTCAGGCACGACACAAACTGCTGATCAGCAGAACACACAACAGTCAAATATGTTGTCGGGTAAAAACACAAAATTTGCAGGTCTGTACACAAATGTTACTAATTTTGCATGGAAATCGTGCAGGACGACGTTGTTGATGGACGGGCTTTCTCGGGGATCTCCTATTTACTCCATCCTTTCATCCATGCGTTGCCGTTGCTGCATTTCACATGACACCTCACCGCTGTAAGTCGCTGACCGAAATATCATTACATTTTAAATATACGCCATTAAATGGTGAAGTGGTTTGACAAAATTTAGTCCGCTAACAAAAAACATAAATACCAAGCTCCTCCAAAGTAGTAAAAATGGCTTTAGTATGTTACATGCTATCATATTCAAAATATTACGAAACACAAGATAACATGATAATTATTCATCAGTGACGGCGGAAGGTATTCTTGTAAAGGGGAGAGGGTTAGGATTGTTGACAGCACTTTATTTCCTAGTTTTATCCTATAACTACTTATTAAAACGTGGGGTTCATGTGCCATGCACCGGGAAAATTTGGATGTTAGTGTGTAAATTAGTGCTATTTAAGTGGTTTTTGAGTATTCAATATTGAATACACAGCTGGTAGAAATATTAACAGTTTTAAATATTAAAACTATGGTTGGATACAAATGTCTCTACTGTCCCTCTCCACTATTCTAGGTGAGGGACAGTGTACCCCTATTCCCCCTTGATAAAACTGTTAAGGCCTCGCTCTTTAATTTTGAAGGGGTTTTGAAAAACGGAAATTAATACATACATTAAAAATTTATTCTTACAGTTTTAGCACCTATATACAATCGCTTGTATCTGGATTTTTCTGATGCAGTACACCAAATGGATTTTTAGATTTTTGCCCCTGAAATACCACATATTTTACTGTCAAAATACGCCAAAATGAAGCAAAATAATTTTTTGCTAGCAAACGGTACATTATTTAAAAAACGCTCTGGCAAAATTGTGTATCATATGGCTGTACACAGTCTCAAATTATTTCAAAGCATTTGATTAAAAAATATTGAGTTATTTTCAATCGCTTGAAATTAATTCAAGACAACCTTAACCAGTACAGTTCAAAACCCCATCCGAGATAAATTTCTACATACGCGCATGTAAACGTATAATAAATGTTATGTCGTTGAAATGTAACTGTTATATTCAAGATGCTCGTCGACCTAGCAGAAACACGTCCTCGGCCGTCAACAAGACTGTGACATTCACGCCCGATCAATCTACCGCCAGGTACGTTACCAGAGCTTCGCGGCGTGGTTTTGGTCATTTTTCTTCAGCGAGACAGGCAGCCCACATAACCGGTAATACCTGCTGCCGAGGAGAATATCGGATTACAGAATCAGTGAAAGTCGGGCCGACGACGGCGCCACAAAAGGAAGGCACGCACTACGGAAATATTCAAGGGCGAACCCACACTAGCGCTCCGAACTCCACGTGCCCGAGGCAAGCCCGATCAACGCCCGAACACGTGTTTGACAACGTTTGAAAACAATCTTTTCAACACTCATTCCGAAGCCTTTCAAGCTAAATCACAACCTTTACGCCAACACGATTCTATTACTGCGTTTAGAGTAACGACTCAATCCGGATTGCACTACGAGTAGACTAGATTATATATATTCAAATTTTACGTTAAACACGTTCCTACTGGACTGAAGTAAGAGTTGTGCGATTAATCCAGTCCAGTCGGCGAGGTGGATTGCACTCTAGAATCTGGATTGAAACGTTTACTGTAAACACCCATCAGACTGAACAGAACGAAACTGAACCGGTCGACATATTGAATCATTTCTTTGGTTATGTAAGAAGTTACAATTGTCATGGGTTAGCTAATTACAACTGTTTTATGTTATACAAATAATTGGAAGTGCCAACTATATCAAAATAAATACCTCTACGGATTAATTCAAACAAAATATGTAGCAAATATTCACCTCACCTCTTGTTTTTTTCGACAGTCAATTGTTCTGCAGTTCAGTGTTTTTCTAATAAATGTCTCTAGGCACGGATTCAGTCCATGTTTACATGTCAATCTGGATCCAAAATTTTACCATACACGCATTTCAGTCCACTTTCACCTCATGTTGAATCCAGACCAAGTTCACTCCAGTCCGGAAATTTTACAATAAAGGCACTAAATGCAAAATTGTTTAAATATTTACAATATTTCTGCCGAGGATTGCTTAGAAGTTTATAACGAGTATATGAAGAGTCTTCGCCGTTGTCGAATTTCCACCTTTGACGCGGGGGAACAGCGTAGTGATAAGAGCCAGTGTCCCACGCTTGCCGAGAAGCATATCGCCTCTATTCACAGCGCGCCAAACTGGCGTGCAAGGTTTTCCTAGTAGCCTTTTATCCTACGGGGCTTGAAGCGGTGACCACATTAAATTTTTTAATAATATGAAGTAAAGATCAACGCATGTCCCTCGCTTTGCATTTTACGAATTCAGGTAATATTTTCGGAGTTACAGCAGTCTAAAAAACAGTTTTTAGCCATTTTGAGAGGCCCGAAAATCATGTTTCTAACAAGCATCCTAAATTTTTAATACATATTAGCATAGTTTCAAGTGTGTGTTCTTTCCGTAGATAAACATAATATGAATAAATTAAACTGTTTGGCGTAAAAAAAATACGAGTGACACGCTGCAACGCCGTCCATGCGCCAATCTACTCCTCTTAACAATGTTCCAGAGGGAAAAAAACTAATTCATTATTTTATATTTATACGAAGCAGTGTCAGTTTTGCAGACGCTACCTGGGAGTACGTTATCCTCATACAAAAAAAAAATATTGCTCAGACAATTTTCCCACAATGGTATTTCAATGTCAAAATGTGCATATTTTGAGTTCACACAATCCCCGAAAACCAATCAACATAATGAAACCAAACAATCTACAGGGCTTTAAGTATATAAAAACCCAATACAAAATAGCTTTGCATTTTTAAAAAATTTCTAAATTAGCAAAACAAATTCCAAACATCAAAAATTTAGTAAAAACACGAAAATTTGTCGTACGCGACTCAACATTTGAGAAAATAAAAAAAAAAAATTAAATAAAAAAAATTGGCTGGAAATTTATTTTCGATAATTTTTTAAAAATCACAAACAATATTTATATTTTCGGAGAAAAAAAAAATTGGGGTCGAGGAGTCAGACCTCTCGTCACCCACCAAAGCGGTCCGGGTTTGATTCCCGATGGGGTCGGTCTCCGGATTTTCGCGTGTGGGAATGGTGTTGGACGATGCCGCTGGTCGGCGGATTTTCTTGTGGATTTCCCATTTCCGCCGTCCCATCATTCCGGTGCTGCTCCACATTCTCCTCGTATCACCCCTCACCTTCCTCGATATTGAGCGTTGTCCAAAATCTCACTCACTTACACCCCCCCCCCCCAAGAAATATATGTCTGGGAATGACGGGGGAGGTGTAGGCGCGGGAGTGTGCCCCCTCCACCGACCACAATCTTCTCCACCACCAAGCGCGCGCGTGATGGCGCCTTGCCAGCAAGGAACTGCGGGCTAAATAACTAGTTGTGAGTGACGGGACCTTGAAGCAGGCCGCCAACCCAACTCTCACCACCCCACTCGCCCTCCCAACTTCCCTGGCCACCCATGTCATTACACCTGGTTCGTGATCGGACTCGAACCCGGGACACGACCTCGCCCTGCCTCGATTCGCTGCACACCACACTGATCACCCGTATTACCTGCGGCTGTTCCCAGCAAAGCGGCCACTTTTAATTTTGAAATGCATGTCCCCCGGCTCGAGGAAATTCCTAGAACAAGCATCTGCGCTGTGTGCAACTGCCTCGGAAACGTAAAGCGGTGGACGTGGACATAATTCTACGAGAGCGTATCCTTGAGATTGAGTAAATAAATATCGTACGAGGAGGATTGAAGATTGACGACTAGGCGACCATAGGCATCTGATGTCGTTCGTGGATGACGTGAAATGTGGCCCCATACAATGGAGAGAAGTTTAGTCTAGGTTGTTGCATCCTTGGAACATTTTAGTGTACATTTTTTCACAAAGACATCGGACAAGTCATGTTTACAATATAGAATGAAATTAATAAACGACATAAGATATACATTGAAAAGCAGACAGTATTGGAGCGAAATTCAACATGATTCATGTCAGTACGGGCTCGTGAGCATATGAGAAGCGACGGAATGAGAGCGGCAAGTAAACGGGAGTTCCCCGGGTAAACCCGTCGATATGCAGCATCGTCCAGCACGTCCGGAGTCCGACTCTGCGGTTCCCTACCTGGCCTTCAAATGCGTTGCAGCAAGTTACGACTAATCTCGTTTTGACGAAACTATTTAACGCACATTATATCTGCATGTCTACGAAAACAACACACATCAAACTATGTCCCTACAGTTTTAAAAATGCAGCATGTTTGTTAGAAACATAATTTCCTGGCCCCTCAAAAAGACCAAAAATGGCTTTCTCAGCCTGCCGTGTCTGGAAAATTAACAATCGGATTCGCGAAACACAACTATGGAAACAAGCGTTAGACTTTGAACTACGCTGCCCATAAATAAATAATGTGGTCACAGCTTAAAGTCCCATAGAAAAAAGTATAATTGTAAAGCACTACACGCCAGGTGAGTGGCTTGCGCGGAGAGGCGATAATGTATTACATATGTCGGTTAGTGGCGCTCTTATCGCTCCTGCCTCTCGCACACAAACACAGCCTATCTAGTTAGGCCCCTTAAGGTGGGTCGTAAGTCGCCAAATTGGATTATTTTATTAATTTTTTTAAATTTTGAGAAGAAATTGTAAAACGTGCGGTTATAGCATAAATTCTACATATTTGCCTTGCCCTACAGTACTAGCATCGCAGCCAGAGTTATTTAGGCCACAATCAGTCAAGCTATTTAGTTTATGTTCTTAATTTTGAGTGACTTATTGCGGCCAAGATATAGACTACGTTAACAGTTCGACTCCAACGCTTGTATACTGTAGCGAAACGTAAATGGAATTCATAATATAATTTCATATCTTACACTTTTACTGCTAAAAAAAACGACGCCTACCACGCACATAAAATGCATTGCAGTGTGTTCGTAACCACGATTTTACGCAAATATTCAACGTATTCCCCTTGTATCAATGTACGAAAATAAAATGCACTTCAAACGATGACAATAAGGTAGTTTCACAGCATCACATCAATTATAAAAATCATTTCAAGGCCCCTAAAAATGGTAAAAAAAAAAAAAAAACTCGTTCAACCTGTTATATACGAGGTGTCATTATTGCACCAACTCGGTCGGTAGCCTACTAATATCTACACGAAAGTTTACAAAATTGAACGTAACCACCTGTCTTGAGCGAACACCGCAACTGTGACACGGCTTCGGATTCGGGTTCGATGCTCGGCTCCAACCATCGTTATTACTGCTATCCATGGTTTGCCAGAATTAGCTCCGGGCGAATGCTGGCACGTTCCACAACTCAGGCCACGGCCGATTCTCCCAGTCTCCCGTCTTTGCGTACAGCTGTGTTAAGACGTGTCTTCGCCGGTGTCGAATTTCCACCTTTGACGCGCGGGAACGGCGTAGCGATAAGAGCCAGTGTCCCACGCTTGACGAGAAGCATATCGCCTCTATTCGCAGCGCCAAAGTGGCGTGCAAGATGAACTAAAGACCAACGCATGCCTCTCGCTTTGCACTTTACGAATTCAGGTAACATTTTTCGGAGTTACAGCAGTCTAAAAAAAAACCGTTTTAGCCATTTTGAGAGGCCCGAAAATCATGTTTATAATAATAAGCGTGTTGAATTTTTGAAAACATAGAAGCATGGTTTCAAGTGTGAGTTATTTTTGTAGATAAACATAATAGGAATAAGTTAAGCTGTTTTGCGTAAAAAAGAATACACGTGACACGCTGCAACGCCGTCTATGCGCCAGTCGAGGACTCTTTTAAAAAAACCGCTCACGGTACTGCTTTGCAACCTCAAGCACTCCGTCAAGTTTGCCTCCAGCCTACAGGGAAAACGTCCCGCACTAACTTCGGCTAAACAAACTGGCTGACGCGAATGACTCCCAAGTAAGGATGATGTTGGCCCCCTTCCAATACCGGCCAAGTTTCGC
Source organism: Medauroidea extradentata (assembly GCA_003012365.1). Taxonomy (NCBI): domain Eukaryota; kingdom Metazoa; phylum Arthropoda; class Insecta; order Phasmatodea; family Phasmatidae; genus Medauroidea; species Medauroidea extradentata. The sequence goes on from PNEQ01111000.1 coordinate 41,573, forward strand.
AAGACCTGGGTAAACACATCTATCGCCCACGCAACACATACCATGTCCAAGCTCGGGATAAATATGACCAGCTAACGAATCCCAGGTACCTTCTAGAAGATACCCACGTACCTAGCACAAGCACGCCGTTAACATCACTGAAACACCGAAGTACAACATATAAATTACGTCACGTTACAGAAGTAGGCATGATTTACTACCATTATTAACTATATTTTACTTTTTTAAGAGCTAGTGGACGTCAGCTTTATTTACGTTTGAATCACGGAAATGGGGAAGGCGGCAAGTCGAATATTAGGGTTGCCACATCAACGTAACCCAAAAAGAGGCCACATACTTGTGCAAAGCATTAAAAAAAGAGGACACAAAAAAACCCTCGTTTTAATGTAAATTTATAACTTAAGTTACTTTATTATCTTGTAGTTTAGTAATTTTAGCAAACATAATTTCCAGAAATAAACTCCAAGTATGTTTGTACTGCAAAATAAAACAGCCTGAAATAGTATTCAACATAGGCTGACAATCGCACTTTCTGTAAACACATGTATAAGAAACGAACAAGAAATATTTTCCTAAGCAAAGAAGTTGCACATTAGCGCGAGGCCTGTCGGCACCGTTCCTAAACATTTCGTGACACAGAGACCATAAAATAATACATATAGGCTGTCTGTTCTTTAAAAAAAAGAGGACATTTGGTCCATGTTTGTGAGACCCTGTAAAAGTAATCTTATTCTGATTGTTGCAGTCAAATGAAAGTAGTGTCTGAACAAAGACACGCTGCTAATAACCATGAAGCATAACTGCCGATTTTCACGTGAGACACTGAAAGAAAGTAGGGCAGAAATATTTTCGGGACAAAATCGTGGTCCCACACATCGACTCTAGGCGCGGAGGACTAAACTAGCGCGCAGTGTTTACGTAGAAAGAGCTTCAATGGGACTTAAAGCGATAACCCTGCTATTTTATTTACGGAACGTTCGTGGTCATGTCCAACTCAGGTTTCTATGATTTGTTTTACGATAACGGTTGATATTTTCTCAGCGACACCGACGTGAAAAAAGGCAATTTTTAGCACTTTTGAGGAGCTTGGAAATCATGCATTTAATAAACTGACGGCATTTTTAAAACCGAGAGGACACGGTTCGAAGTGTGTTCTTTTCTTAGACAAACGCATTGGCATCACTTTTAGTAGTTACAAGAAATACTATCCGCGCCTCGCTAAAGCACCGTTTACGCGCCAGAAGTCCTCGACTGGCGCATGGACGGTGATTATACATGTAATGCGTATTCTTTCTCACGCGAAACCACCTAAGTTATAGGCCTACATATTACGTTTATTTACGCAAAGAACACACAGTTTTTATAATGCAACCTAAATTTTCATCTGACGGGAATTTGATCACTTCCGTGAGCATCACAATATTGTGAAATTTCTTACCGGTGCTGTTATTAAGAGAGAGTGGTAGACAAACGTTAAAACCATTAAAATCTACACGTTATTGAAAGTCAATATGGATAAACTAAAAAACAACAAATTTATATAATATGTCAACATTTATGATCAAAAATTTACCCAGAATGGTGCATTTGTTTAGCGTAATCTGTTACGCTGCTATCAAATATAAGAGATTCCGGCGTCAGATGTTGCTCGAGAAATTTTTTTTTCCAAGAAAGTTAGCAAAACTCGTACACGTACTGGATATGAGACACGGCAGGAAATAAGATGCAACAGCAATTTTGAGTAAAAACATCGGAATGATATTCTCTGACACCTGAGGTCGCGGTGGCCGAGGGGTCAGACCTCTCGCCTCCCACCAAGGCGATCCAGGTTCGATTCCCGACCGGGTCGGCCCCCGGATTTTCGCTTGTGGGAATCGTGACGGACGATGCCACTGGTCGGCGGAGTTTTCTCGGGGATCTCCCGTTGCCCCCACCCATTCATTCCGGCGCTGCTCCACACACATCTATCACCCCTCACCTGCGCTAAAGACCTCGATGTTAAGCGCTGACCAAGACCTCTTTACTCACTCAGTCTTGACACCATACGAGAGAATCCTACTTGGGCAATCCGCGGAGGAAGAAATCTTGAAAAGCTCGATTTATTTCCCCTTAGAGATCGCTGCTTAGCCAACACCCTGACATTAGACACGTCAGCGACAAGTACGACGAAGAAATTATCGTTGACTGGTCGATGCCTGCGTCGGAATCTCGTGAAAGCGTTCGAGGAACTATCTCGCGTACATCTGCCTGAACGTCACCGCATTTAATTAATTCGCTGGTAGTGAGTGACCTACGAAGAAATGCCTGCTTAGTGAACGCACACGATGATGCTTCGCGTCTGTGTGATTAAGCCCATGCTAAGTAGGTTCTTTTACATTGGTAAAAAAAAAAAACTATAAACTTTTTTCACGGGAAGCTTCAAAAAAATTCTAGACTTAGAGAAGTCATGCGGCGGTCAATTACGTGCATAGACGTCGGTTCGCAAAAAAAAAAGTAATAATTTGTTTGATTGGCTTATTCTCGTAAGAAATTTGGCGATAATTCGGGAGCAAGAATCTTTGGCGCTTGTCACACTAATTTATTAATTTTATTTAATTTTTTTTGTTTTATTTTGTGTACACGTAAATTATTTTCATATCTACATAACGAGTTAGGACCTTGTGCTGGTATTATTTTTGAAAAATCGTAAACTCTGTACGAGTATTTACTGTTCGCTACTTCGCACGAATATGTAAAGTGGTCTGTTGTATTATTGTCATGTTAGTCATCACTAGTTTTAATTTTTTCTTAGTTTTTGTCAGTTCTGTGTAGATGTAATTTTATTCTGTGCATCTGTAAGAAAATAGTTAAATGTAAGAGAAGGCTACAAAAGCTACATGCCGTAACTTCGCCAATTGAAAAATAAGTCAATAAATAAATTGATGTAAAAAATTAAGTAACTTACATCCTACTTGGGGCAAACCAGTATATGTATGGACTCTTTGATGTGATAAATGAAATGCTTTAAAAAATATATTTCCAAAATCACTGTATAATTACCGTGTGTGACGTTAAGACCAGCAAATGTGATTTGAAACTTGACCCGCTCGACTATTTCAGGAAATAATAGGCGAACTTTGAGCAGTGGTTAAACCACTGCACTCGCCCTTGTTAAGTCCCGGGTTCGATCCTTGGTCAGAACGTAACGAAGGCGATTTGCCCTGCCCAGACAAACCTCGTGATTTCACTATAGTGATACATAATCGCACTCTACTCGGGGAACAACACTTCACGCCTGATCATCTGGTGGGGTATCGCCTCTATCGCAAGACACTGAAACGGCATGCAGTGGTATCGTAGGACACTCGCCTGACTGACACTTTCAGTGGTGACCCCATCTTTTTATTGGTGGAAAGTATTAAGCAAAATCCATTGCATGTTCCTAGAGTAGTTTCACACGAATCACGTGAGCAGTTTTTCAGATATAACCGGTTGTTTTTTGTCTTTTATAGGGGCTCCAATATGATTATTAAAATTGACGTGATGTCCAGAAACTACCTCTCCGTCAACGTTTGTTATCTTTTCGTACATTGGCACAATGGACAAATGTGGAATAATAGTTCCGTAAAAACGTATTCACGAACACACTGCAATGCATTTTCAAGCGCGTAGTAGGCGCTAGAACTGCGGGCAGCGTGTTCGGAGATACGTTTTTCCTCAGAGACCAGTAAACAAACGTGCGTCCACAATGTTTATCTACGAAAACACAATTCACACTACTTATGAATGTGACTTTCAAAACATCACGCACATTGGAAGCATTATTTTAAAGCCCCCAACATCGGCTGAAATCGGCTTTCATTTGTTTCTCAACATATATCTAACGTATTTGTTCGAAATTGAGATCTACAAGTACATTGTACTTTGCTACAGAGACGTGTTCAATAATATGATAGGGTCACCTCTCGAAGTCCCACAGTAAAAACGTTACGGCAGGAGAGCGCGCGTTTACGACTTTGGCGGTAGAGGCGATGCTACAATACATGTACCGGCCGACGTCGCTCGTAACGCCTCGTCGGTTTTCGCCTTACACTCAAACACACCCTTCACCAGGCGACAGCCTTAATATAACCGTCTTCTACTCGGGTGCCTGAATACTCAGCGTTGAATTTTGCCCGGCCGATACTGCCTTGTGTGACAGGCCTCGGGCTGGCTGTCTCTAGCGTAAACACGACATGTCGCCTGAACAAACTTCACACGGGATCATTGGCCGCTGAAAGATAACAGCGCTCGGCGGGAGGGAACACAACTATCGCGAGGCCACGGGGCGACTTCCTACACTATCTTGTCTATCCCACCAACTAGCATAGTGCACTTTTCATTTAACAGCTGACACACACAAATTACATCCAATATCTTATTTTCGCGAAACAGCGTTTTAACTTGTCGAACGAGATAATTATGAAACTATGCTAAAAGGCAGAAAACAGCAGTGGCGTAGCCAGGACCTCAGTAAGAGGGCGTTTCAGGCCATGATCTTCCATTTATTTCAAACAATTGTAAATAACTCAAGTATTTTATAAGAAAATGTTTTGAAAAAATTTTGAGACTATGTAGTCGTACGATACACATTTTCACCAGAACAATTTTTTAAAATAATGTATCGTTTGCCAGAAAAAAATATTTTGCTTCATTTTGGCTTATTTTGATAACAAAATACGTGATATTTCAGGGCCAAAAATCTAAAAATCCGTTTGGTGCATTGGTACAGAAAAATTGATGTACAAACAGTGATATATAAGTGTTAAAACTGCCAGAATGAATTTTCGATATATGTATTAACTTATGTCAAAAAATGATTTTCGAAACCGTTGTAAAACTAAAGAGCGAGGCCTTAACCTGAAAATAATGAACTTAACAGTAACAACCCCTTTGAAGTGGGGGGTCCGGAGGTCTTTCCCAGGAAAAATTTGTATTTCCAGGTGAAAAATAATTTTTACCAGTTTTTCATAACTTAACGTTGAATAACATACTGGTCAAAATATATTTTCTTAACTTTAAAAATTATTTTATTTTTACAATTTTTGTGGTTAATTTGAGGAGGGGGAGGGGTAAAAAACCAAAAACTTTGCAACACAGCTGCCAGAGAAGTGAACATGTTAGTGCAATAAACCATAATACTAAATCCTCGTTTTCGATTGGCAAGACGCAGATAAAACATAAGGAAGTTACTACCTGCCATACGAATGGTGGAATTTATATCTAATACTTGGGCATGACTTATGTAGCATAACTTCCTTGGTATGGTGTTAAAATAGGATAATATGTAGGGCCTACTCAAGTTTTTCATTCCGGCCAAACATACTGTGAAACGTAATAAAGGCTATTGTGCGAATATTTTCGTGCGATTACAAAACTATTTTGTTCCTTTGGAAATACTTTCTGATTGGCCAGGAAATCTAAACTGCCACAGCCTAAGATAAAATTTACTACTCATTTTGTGCATAATCTCTCGAGTATCGTAGCATCGAACATGCTTTATGACACAACTTGCACTCAGAACTGTCACGATACCCGATGTTTTGTTAAATAAGAGAATATATTACGCGATACTGACTAGTCCGACACGCGTATTTAACGGACCAATTCGGTGAACATCGGAGATGAATAACGACAGCCGAGAGTCAGAGCTTGTCTCTCGTCACACATCGATCACGAGCACCCCAGTTGTTTTATTTACGAACTTGTACACAAAAACACTCTTCATAAAAACCACATTTCAATTACATGCCTCGTAACTTACGTCTTCTTAAAGTTCCTCAAAACGACGTCAGATATTTACAACGCTTACAAACGTTAGTGAAAAAAAAATTATTTTTACTGAACAAAGATATTTCAATTTGAAGCGGCTGCACACAGAGAAATTCGGAGGTTATTAAAAATAACTCGAGTGCCTACGTACTCTCTACAAACAATAGTCATAAACCACATTCAAAATTTACACACCTCAACATAGCAAAGAAGCCTAAAACGTAGTAATACAGAGTTGCAACAATCAGAAAAAAATTCTAATTACGATTCCATTGAAGAGTGGCTGTTACAATACTACGCAGGTGATTCATAAATATTAACTAGGTTCTTTAAATGACTAGCAACATTCTGACATAATTCACAGCCCTAATGCATTGAGATGTAGGCTACAAGCTAACTTATTTTTCGCGTTTTCGTAACTGGGCGACACTAACAGACACGGTCTTTTTATAAAAAAAATAAAAAAAAAAACATTGTACCTAAAACATTTCGGAACACGTCTTATCACGAATTACAGTCTTTCTCATGCCAAAGCAAATAGAGTTCAGCAACGTTTGTATATCCATCCATCCCTGATACATTATTCGAATTTGATCGTATTACCAACATTTACACGTTCTAGTTTAAGAACTGATTGACACAAATTTCAACTGTTGTCTTAGCACGTTACTTAAATATTTTGAATCGAGATTTTTTTGGAATGTTTTAAGTACATATTGTGGATTGTAACGTTTGCTTATCGGGAAAAAACTATCGTACGTTTCTTGTAATATTCTCCTCAAATTTGGGCAACGTTCAATTGGGTCAAACGACGTAACATAATACGGTTAACTGAAATTGAGACTATTGGAAATATAAAAAATATTAACAATTACATGTACAATTTTATTCCCAACACGCTGTTCGCTGAACTAGTAGCAAAGAAGCTGCCGCGCGGTGGGAAAATCATCGCCCGGACGCGGAAACACACTCGGCTCGACCTTGTGCGCGACGCGGCCGTGAGGCGCGCGCCAATAAACGATAAATCACACAGCCGCGGCGAACACGGAAGTGCGAACTGGGCTTGTCGCCGTTTCAGCTGGTCGCCGTAACGAAGAGGGGGGTGTAGGGAGCTGCACGCGATAGAAACACAGGCCAGGGAGGGGTGAGGGACACAACCGAGGTCAAGCCTCGCAGTCCCCACAGAGACAAGCGCAGAAGGTCAACACACCGCCCGTTCTCGCTTTCACCTTAAAACCGACAAGGAAGGGCGGTTGCACAACGATGCAGGCCGCCGCATCCGGCGCAAACCAGTTGGGGAAGATGAGGGGCCATCATCTAACGTTAATTATTTCCCGTTGAAGTGTTGGCCAATCCTGAGAGCGGCTGCACGGTCCGAAACACCCCACTGGGAAAGTCTGAAGACCCCGTGAAGAAACCATCGTCAAGCGCCCACACTCCGAGAAACGTCACGTATAAATTTTAACAAATTAGTACAGGGACCTACCCCAGCACACGTACTATCCACCAGACCACTCACCTGCGTGGCATCGGTGTAAGGCGTCGAAGAATTCTTGTTCACCAGCTGCGACCCGAAGAGTGGTAACACCCCACTGCCGCCAGGGCTGTTGGACCGGGCCGTGTCACTCTGCTGCTGGGGCACCATGACTGCTGGTTCTGCCAGCGATCCAGGAATTCGGAAACTCCGTATGCTAGGGATTTTTTTTCCAGCTGAACACACGAGTACCGGTACAATAATACAAGAAAGAAAAAAAACACTCGTTCAAATTAAAACGTTCTTTGAACACGGGCGGAGGTACACGGAAAGCGACAGCTGACTTCCGACGCACTATCGGGCTTCGATCCCGTCCAACACGACGACGGGTGCATCCATGCCAACCTCTTCGCTTGTTGTCACAAGAGCGACTAAGCGCCGCGTGGCTCGTTTGGCCATTATTTAGTAACTACGGACTGTGGCTTCCCCCTCCAGCGACCTCCCGGCCAATGACGGGCTGATGCGGGCGAGCATGCGCGCCGCTTCAAGTGGTTGAGGAGTAAAGTGGGATAAGGCAGTACACAGCACAGGGAGCGTAAAATAACAATTTATTAATTTTTCTCCACAAATACTTACACAACTATACTTCGTTATAAACACTGATGTTTAAGCAGTCCTTCTGTATGTGTTTACGTAACGTGTGGCAAAAAACCTCATGTTAAGAAACCATCGCTCAGCATAAGTTCGTTGTGTTAATTGTCATAGTTTCTTCCATTTCTCAGCATAAAACAACTATTTCATTGAAAGTGTGATAAATTGTCACCCGAAAATGGTGATTTTATGTAACTTAAATTTTATTGAGCTTTTTTGTCTCTCCTGTCTGGACGTCGCCACGAAAATGATGCCCTATATCAGATAGCATCCGTACCACTTGAAGCGCTTTTAGTGTCTCACTCGTACGGTAGAGAACAGCACCAGACGACGGTTTATTTTTTTCTTCTGAACTTGAACTCATCGCTCAGTATATTTCTTATTTATATCATTCATAATGATTTTTTATGTATTTTAACGAAAATATGAGCCCAAGTTAATTTTCTTCTAACTTTAATCTCTGAGAATTTTAGATTCTGGGAATATTACATGAAATCTACGGCCATTTGAATAAATGTTAATTCTTACGCAAAATTAAATGATTGTTAATATGTTGCCTTTTTTCCTTATTATAGTAGCCTATACGATTAACTTAATACTGCATTTACGTTCAAACACACATTCTTTTACAATTCGTGTGTATGTGCGTGTGTGTGCGTAAGAAAAACTTATATATTTTTATAAACTTTCTCCGACTTATCTAATCATTCAAATGAGCTCCTAGTTTTGTGAATTTTAAAGTGAAACTGCCACGGTTTGACTGCGTTAAGCCAATCCAAATTTTGTATTTTTGTTATTTAAACAAAATAACAAAGATTATTATATTCATGGCAACCGAGTACTGGACAGACCACCTCCTTCCACAACGCGATCCGGGTTCAATTCAAGACTGAATAATAGCAGGATTTTTGCATGAGGGAAATAAGGTGGATTTTTCCATTAGCCGGCGTGTTTTCTCGGGTTGCTTCGCCTCCACGTCCTTCGCATTCCGACGTTTCTTCATAGTAGGGCTTTGGTAATCCTGATTTCGGTTTTCCATGGTTTCCCGAAATCGCTCTAGGTGAACGCTGGTATGTTTACTTAACAAAGGCCATGGCCGATTCCCGTGTCTGCCGTTGTTTCGAGTTGTACGATACCGTCTGTTACTTCCATCGTATGGCCTTAACATTCCTCATGGTTCGGTAAGACAAGTACGTGTGACCGTTACTGAAGTCTGTTTAATCTGGGGTAAGATGCCCTGGGTTGAATATCCTTCCCACACGTTAATTATTTTTTTAAGTACTAGCTACTGCTTGCGACTTTGTTGGCGTGGATTTAATTTTAATGTCTCTTTGAGTCGTGCAAATAGTCCGTTTAAGAACTCTAAATTGTAATAAGTGTTTCGTAAACGTATTTATTTCAGTTTTCAATAAATTTTAAAAAATAACTTCATTTAACAGAATGGATAAAAAAATAAAAATAATATTGGAAGTTATTTTATAAAAAAAAATTGACATTTATTTTTTATAGCATGCTTACGTGCGGAAAAAAATTTCGTAATGTAGCACAATTACAGAATGGTTAAGTTAAACACAGAGGGCAATACCATTTCGCAAACCTATAAAGTCGTCAAAAACATTTTCAGAATGTTGCATCTCGGAATGCAAATTACTGGTCACAAACGAAAACGATGATAGTGATGTAATACCCCTACACCGCATAAAATTATCGTTAAACTCATCCACTATCTCCGTGTCAAACGTTTTGAATTGTTTGAATCCTAAACACAGAAATGTAACAAGTTGTTTAAACTTATTTATGAAAGAAATCAACTAGACAGTGAGGCTGTAAGTTTGAGACATTATATGAGTGTGTGACAGTGCGTGTGTGGTGTGTGTGTGTGTGTGCGCGCGTCACTGTTTCCTCCCTTTACTATTTTTTGTTCTCTCGCACACAAACACACACACACACACACACACACATATATATATATATATATATATATATATATATATATATATATATATATATATATGTATGTTAGAAATTAAGGCACACGAGAATCATTTCTCCTATAAGTAAGTACTTTATAATAGGGTATAGATAAACATTTTTCGATTTTTTTACGTAATTTTTAATTTATAGTAATATGTAATAATTGGTTAAAATCTGATGTAAAAGAAATGCAATGGTTCAACGCAAGAAAATGTCGCCATGCCTTAACTGCGCATTTAGTAGGTGTTAAATAAATAAATATATACATAAATAAATGTGATCCTAAAAGTTGGGAGACGGCCAGGGAGTCTCTAGGGAGCAGGTAGAGGAGGATATAAGGAGTCGTTTACGAGGATTAGCTGTTGGGAGGGGAAAGTAAAACGAGAGAGAAAAGAGGAACTTAGGGGGAGGGGGGAAGACAAAGATTAGGAAATAACTGTTCATGACGTCTCGAACGTCACCCTAGCTTGAGCGTCCGAGCGTTTCTGCACGAACCTCTTCTAAAGGTTGTTCAAGGTAGACAGTAGTTTTCAATGTACTTACAAAACACATTAACCACTATTATAAGCCGTTCGGAATAAAGTGAGCACTTTTCAAGCTGTTCTTACTTCTTTCCTTTCAGATTGTATACACTTTCCTGCCACTTTTTAATTTCTTTGTATTTCTTCGTTGTGCATTTGAATGCGAGAATGTGTAGGTATATTTGTATATTTGTGTAAGAATGACTTCTGTTTTTTTTCTCTCTCATGTATTTATATCTTTATATGTAGACTATGTGCGTACGTATATGCAATTTTTTTTTTTTTAATATTTAGGTATGTGTTTATGTATTCATATACATAATTTTAACATATCTATTAATTATTAACTATTAACTATGTATTGCATAATAGGATTTGGTTTTGTTGTAATATCACGTGTAATAGGTCCAGTGTAAGATAAGGCGTCCATGACTTATCAGCGCCCTAAAGACGTTATAAATAAATAAACAAAGGAAACTAGTATAGGTGGTTCACGATAAAGTGAGCGCTTTTGAAGACCATCTTGTCTGGAATAATAATTTTAAAAAAACTATTAACTGTCATCTTAGACGTTTACTTTTTATACGATCCAACACACACATACATATATACATACGTACACACATATATACATACATACCTACATACATACGCCCATACGCCCATATATACACACATACATAGGCCTACATACATGCATACACACGTTCATACGTACATACATACATACGTATATAAATAAATATATATAGGTATATACATACATACACATACATACATATATACACACATACATACGTACATACATACGTACACACATACATACGTACACACATACATACGTACACACATACATACACACGTACATACATACATACATACATACATACATACATAGGCTACATACATACATACATACATACATACATACATACATATATACACACATACATACGTACATACATACGTACACACATACATACGTACACACATACATACACACGTACATACATACATACATACATACATACATACATACACACTCATAGTTGCATAAGTGGTTTTGTTTACATTAAAAATTGACAGAAAAATTATTTAAAAGAAAAAGTTACTAGGGTTTTTAAAAAGTGATCACTTTATCCCGAACCACATAGAGTCTCGTGTAACTTTTCCAAATTTTGACATTTCTCTTCTGATAAATTTGCCTGGCAGTTCTAGTGTTTGAAGTTTTAAACCTACCTGGGATCCTGGAACAGCACAGTCTTTACAATCCTGTTTACAGAGACACTCCTCAGAAGTGACTTGTAAAAATATATGGAATACTTACATGAGACAGGCAATACATATATTTTTCTGAGGCTCCGTACGTTAAATTTTCTCAAGTGAAATGTAGCGTATGTAAGCTTTATTTGTAATTACATGGCGAAAACCAAGGAATCGACTGAAACGAATCATTTTTTTTTACCGCAAACAGTCAATATAACAGAATTATTAGCCGACACAAATCGGAGTCACTAAAAAACCTAAACTGAATACCGCTCATTTTAAGGTATTTTATTTTTAATTTTATTTGCTTTTTAGTCTCGTCGTGTATGAGGTCATCAGAGACGGCTACACACAACTTTACACAAGGACACGAACAAGGAGGGAAACCAACTACGACCTTCGATAAAGAGGGGCTCCCTGCAAAATTCTAGCTGTTTTAGTAATGTTTATATTTCTACGAGACTTTGTTTGTTTTATAGGCATATATTGTGACGCTTTATTACAGCAATGAATATGTTCTAGCTTTCACAGTTTTCATATAATGGCATGTCAAAGCCAAAATTTGCATAAAACGGTTTTATACAAGAAACGAAAACCGAACTGACATACAGAAATGAAAAAATTCCCACTAAAGAACAGTATCGCAGGCTACGTCTGGTCATAAATAAATAACAGCATTGAATATGTTATGTATTTAAAAAAAAAAATTGCTGAATTTGAAAAAGAAAATGTCAACTTTGTATATATTTTTTTAATACAAAAAATTGCAATGCAATGTTTTTATACATGTCTAGCTGTGTAGCCCACGACACTTTTGACCAGTGCGATTTTTGTAAGTCCATTGGTTTTAGTTTCGTGTATAAAACCGTTTTATGCAAATTTTGGCTTTTGCTTGCCACTATACAAAAACTATGAAAGGTAGAAAATTTTCATTGCTGTGAAAAACAGTCACAATATATGTCTACAAAACAAACAATACCTAGTACAACTATTAAAATTATTAAAATAATAAAATTGTTGTGTAAACTCCTCCTTTAAGGCGGTCGCCTGATGAAAGGCGTGTTTGTGCGTGGGAGGCGAAAATCGACGAGGCGCTATACGAGCGATGCTGGCCGGTACATGTATTTTACGTGAACAAATCCGGTACACTTACTTTGAGAAACAACCGTCCGAAAAAACTGATTTTAGCCAAGTTCGGAAGCTTAAATATACGTTAAAAGTTCAACTGCGGTGTTTTTATTGTAGCGCAAGGTAAATTTATAATAGAAAATTCCACATTATTCTTCTCAGAATTTCATACGAGCAAAAAATTAAATTATTCAATATAGCGACTGATCCTGAGCCTTAAGAGGGCGTGGCACATAACTCAACGTTACACGCATTAGTCTATAACTGTAGGTTTCTTGAAGCCAATTTGCGAAAATTAAACAACAACAATCCTAGACAATAGTTTTAGCCAACGTTTTAAACAAATTGTTTCCAGTGTTACGAACTTCTGAGGCACAATCTCTGACACCGGAACCTCGTGTATTTAACTGCGGCGCAAGAGATCACGCGTAATGAATTAGTAATACTGTATAAATATTTACTCATAAAGTTGGCAAATACCATTATCTAGGATTGTCATTAAGTATTTTATCCATGTTGGCTTCAAAAAAAGCGTAGAAATCAATTAATGTTTTCAGAATTTATTTATCTACCACGCACTCTTAAGAAACCATACTAGAGTTCGCCTAGAGCGATTTTGGGAAACCGCGGAAAACTTAAATTAGGATGGCAGGAGACGGAAATCTAGCTCGCCACCTCCTGAATGCGAATCAGACGTTTTACCGCTACTAGCTCGATCATGCTAAAGTAGATGTAGAACAAGACGTCTTCTACATCATTCACGAAGGAACGTGCTTGTATCTGCCGTCTTCGTATTTGCGTCACGATAAACGTAGTCGTTTGCTTTGACGACATCGGCTTGAGTTTAACCTGCGTGTGCGAGCGTTTATTTTGGCAACAACAGCGGAATGTTCAAACTAGCATATTTAAAACTATCCTCAATCATTTTATTTAAAATGTTTGTGAAGTTTGTGCGTTTTATTTCTGAATCTTCCATCGCAACGTCCAAGCTTTATGTACCGTAAAGTGTTTGTATCTAATCTATAATATTTTTCGTTCATGTCGCCTTCCTGGATACTCCGACTATATTTCTAACTGCATGATTGTTGTATATTTCTTGACACTAACAAATACTGGATTTTTTTTTAAAAATTGCGTGTCTTCTGCGATTCTGCAACATTCACTCTCGCAATTATGAACGTCCATAAAACGGTCCAATTGATGCCAAAGAAACCCAATGACAATATCCCAGTTACAGTACTGTAGCCAAATGATAGTGTATATGTTTAATTTTTGAACCTTTATAAAAATGGTCTGATATGCTTGGAATTTGTACTAGAGAAGTTTTCTGGTGCAACTTAATAATTTTAAAACATTGCGACAGTCTTTTGTTTTCTTTCAACAGCAATGAAATTCGTACATTCTAAACTAATTTCATTGAAATTATTTTATGAATATGTTTAAATTGCATCTAGCTCAGCTTGTAGAAGAATGTGAAGTTAAAAACTATTTTCTTGAAACTTATATTGAATTATAATTTCCCGTTACAAATCTTGGTTTATGTGGAATAATAAAAGCGTAGATGAAAATTTAAGAGATGAAACTATAAACGGTCAAACTAACATTCACAAGCAGCAAGCCTTTTAATAGCAAAATTATCATATAAACTTTATATATATACAGGGTGTCCCTGAATAACGTTTACAACCTGCTGTAGCGTTGTAGAGGACGTTGAGACGAGTAAAATGATATAGGACACTTAGGGTCACAGAGGCTGACAAATGCCTGAAAAGTGATGCACAAGATTGTGATCTGTACTGAAGTACACATTTTGTTCTGACGTAGCAACAACGCACACTTTGCGAAGTC